>CM046450.1:89997355-90127355 GCA_025506515.1 Flaveria trinervia
ATCAAGTTTTGTTTATTAATTAAACCTGCGAAATCATCAACAAGATGTTGACCCTTTAAACCATGACGTTTTAGGTAACAACCATTGAGGATAACTAGGGATGCTGCTTTAGTGATGATTTTAACAAATGTATATTAAACTCATTGGGAGTATCTGATTATAATGTTTCGTTTTGGATTTATCCTTGTGTTATCATGTCTTCGTTTACTTGTTCCCGAGTTGTGGGATTTTGATTACATTTTGACTATCTAACTATGCTTGTAATGGAATAGACTAACTACGACACAAGTCTTTAATTTTTTCAGGTAACGTTATGACATGTTGGGTTTATATCATTTAATGCATCTCCATTAATTAACAATATGTTATGATGATCCCGTCCATTATACCCCATGCTTCCGCTATAAGCAGGGGTGTGACATATGTAATAGTATAAATAAGGTAAGTTTGTTTAAAAAGAAACAATTATACATGATGTGCATATTAGATAATTAAAGTAGGCAATCTATGATCTATACTAATTAATCAAAATATATTGAAACAACATGTCATATTTCTAAATTTCCACCTATGATCCACTTAGAATTTGTATATGTAATACCCAATTATTTCCTTTGAAGCCGAAGAAAGAAGAAAAAGAAAGAAAAAGAAAGAAAAGAAATAAAGCCAAAGAAGGTGAAGCTTGCAGCCCACTCATTGTGGACTCGGCTTTGTGTTGGTGGGATAATATTGTCCTAGCCGAGGGCAGTTGGACAATTGGAAGGATGAAGTGGGCAGAGCTGAAAAGGTTCCTAATTGATGAGTTCTGTCCTCATAGGTTAATGGATAAGGTGGAAAGGGAGTTCGTACAGCTGGAGGCGGGGACAATGACCCATTAGCAATACACCACCAAGTTTAACAAGATGGCAAGTTTGGTGCCGGATCAAGTGACACCTTGTCACAAAAGATCAAGAGGTATATTCAAGGCTTGCAGCGGATGTCTGTAGGCACATGATCGCTGCCCGACCTAGCACGTTTACGTCGGCGGTGGATTTGGCAAGGAGGTTGTATGATGAGAGAACTGTGGTGGTGGCTGAAGGCAACAAGAAAGGTGGTGGTGACCAGAATTGGAATGGGAAAAGGTTGGTCAAGGTGGTGCCCCGACGGGTAAGAAGAAGACACGGGTAGATGACCGCCGTGTGGTCACATCTATTGCGGGGTCGAAGAAGTGTGACAGATGTGGAAAGGAGCATATTGGAGAATGTAGGTTTGGATCGAACTTATGCTTGAAGTGTGGGAGGATGGGGTATATAGCAAAGGACTGTCGTGCGGTCAAATGTTTTAACTATGGTGGAGAGGGTCACATGAGTAGAGACTGTAAGAAGCCGAGGGCTGAGGGTTCGGGGGTGAAGATGTCTAGAGGAGAAGGACATAGGGAGAGCGCCATAACGTTTATGATGACACAGGAGGAGGCTAGGACGAACCCCGATATTGTGCCAGGTACATTCCTAGTAAACCAAAACTTTAGCCTCTTTTTTATTCGATTCTGGTGCTAGTAAAAGTTTTATTTCTGCTGCTTTCTATGCTAAACTGCCTGTCAGTAGCAAGAGTGTAGATGTGCTTTTTGAAGTAGAAATTGCCATAGGTAAGTCTACCATGATTTCAAAGATGATAGAGAGTTATGACATAGAACTAGAAGGTCACAAGTTTCCTCTTAGATCATTTGTGATGACCTTAGGCAGGTTTGACGTAGTCCATGGGATGGATTGGTTGGCAGACCACAAGGTGAACATTGTGTGCCACAAGAAGATGATTTGGTTGACAACGCCCGTTGGTAGTTCGGTGACAGTTTATAGTGATCGGGGCACTAAGATTCCGAAGGTGATTTCAATGGAGGTGGTGGGAAAGTGCATGAGGTGTGGATGCAATGCCTACTTGGCCTATGTTAAGGATGTGTATACACCAACACCACAACTGTCTGATGTACCGATTGTGTGTGACTTTCCCGATGTATTTCCTGAAGACTTACCAGGAGTGTCACCTGACCGGGAGATTGAGTTTCAGATTGATTTAATACCAGGTGCCCAACCTGTGCCAAGGCACCGTATCGATTGGCTTCGATTGAGAAGAAAGAGTTGATGGAGCAATTACAGGAGCTTGAAGTATTTCTTCGAGCCAAAAGACTTAAACATGAGGCAAAGGAGATGGTTGGAGCTCATAAAAATATTATGATTGCGAGATCCATTACCTTCTGGGCAAGGCCAACGTGGTGGCGGATGCCCTTAGCCGAAAAGAGAGACCCGAGCCGATTCGGGTGAAAGCTTACCAGTTGATCATGACCTCCAATGTGATGAAGCAAGTTAAGGAGTTTCAGGATGAGGCATTGAAAGAAGATCATCTTAACTCTGAAAGAATGAGAGGTCTGGTTGCTGAATTGGGTGAAAACACACTCGGTGTTAGGACCCGATTCAGGCGGATGTGGATTCCTCGTTTTGGGGATCTACATATGAAGATTATGGATAAAGCTCATAAGACTTGGTAGTCTATTCATCCCGGTGCTACGAAGATGTACCAAGACATGAAGAAAGATTATTGGTGGCCGGGTATGAAGCGTGATATGGTGGAGTATGTGAGTAAATGGCTTACTTGTTTCCAAGTGAAGGCCAAGCACCAAAATCCGTATGGAAAAATCTAACCCTTAGCTAAGTTGTCTTATAATAACAGTATCATGCTGGTATTGGTATGCCTCCTTATGAGGTGCTATATGGTAGGAGATACAGAACACCCGTGTGTTGGGGTGATATTGGTCATAAAGAGTTAGGGAGCGTTGAGGTGGTTGAGGCTACGACGAAGAAGCTAGAAAGGATCAATGCCTTCATGAAGGCCGCCAAAGATAGACAAAAATCGTATGCTGATAAACGACGTAGACCGATTGAGTTTCAGGTGGGTGATAGAGTCATGTTGAAAGTCTCACCTTGAAGGGCATCATTCGGTTCAGAAAGCGAGGCAAGGTGAGCCCAAGGTACATAGGGCCTTTTCGAATCATTGCTCGAGTAGGAGAGGTGGCCTATAGACTAGAGTTACCAAATGAGTTAAGTGGAATTCACCCGACATTCCATGTATCTCATCTAAGAAAATGTTTGACAGACGAGGATATGGTTGTACCACTGGAAGACATCGAGGTAGATGAACAACTCAATTATGTGGAGCAACTGGTGGCAATCGTTGATCGTAAAGAGAAGAGGTTAAGGAATAAAGTGGTTCCACTTGTACGCATGCAATGGAAGCATAGAAAGGGGTTTGAGTCTACGTGGTAGACTGAAGCAGAGATGACATATCATTACCCATGTTTGTTCGAGGAACAACAGATTTCGAGGATGAAACCTATATAAGGGGGTGGACTTGTAACACCCAGTTATTTCCTTTAAAGCCAAAGAAAAAAGAAAAAGAAAGAAAAAGAAAGAAAAGAAATAAAGTCCAAGTTGAGGAACCAATCTTGCCAAAAGGGGAAAAGTTTGAAAGGGTGGGTGTAAAGGGGGAATGCAGCCCATACTCCCTTCCAGTCGGTCCAAAGAGAGAGAGAGAGAAAGGGAAAATGGCAAAGGGTAGGGTTTCTTGGAAATCAAGTGCAAAAGTCAAGGTCAAGCGGGTTTGTAGGAAGCTCTACTTAAAGAGGCTGCTAAGGTGAGTTCTAGGACCCCTCTATTACACGTTATTGACTGATCCTAGGGCTGGAACACATAGCAAATCAATTTTTGGTTGTGTTGGGGTGTGGAACCCGTTTATATGTATGTTTGTGTGGGTGTGCGAATGGGTGGGCTCGTGGTTTGGGCTTGTGATGCTTGAATGATGTTGTGGTTGTGTGTCTAAGGCTTAGGATGGTTGGTTTAAGCCTAGAATAGGTTAGGAAAGGGCTGGAGGCCGAAATTTGCAGTTCAGGTTCGAATAGACTGCATTCTTCACCCAGCTAGGGCTCATGCGACTGGAAACCATGAGACCGAATGCCATGCGACTAGAGGCCTTACGGCCAAAAGGCATGCGACTGAGGTCCATACGCCTGAATGCCATGTGATTGAGGATCATGCGCCTGAATAGTGTGCGACTGAGGTCCATGCACTTGAATGTCATGCGACTGAGGGTCATACGCATGGAAGTTATGCGACTAAAGGCTATGCTACTGAAAGTCCATACGCCCCATAGTGCCCATGTGTCTGGAGACTCTCCATACGCCTAAGTGCTCATTCGCCCCATAGTGTCCAACGCCTAAGTGTTCTCATGCGCCTGGAAGGCCATGCAACTGAATAGTGCTCATACGCCTAAATAGGGCTCATGCGCCCGAAAGAACTTAGTTTACTTTCTGATTTTAGTGAAAATGTGTGGATGTAGGCTTTGAAGGGGAGGTTCCGGGGGGTTTAGGTAAGTTGACTTTAGAGGTCATAGATGTTATGATGGGCATGAATGATGATGTATGATTGATGCTTATGAGATGGTGTATGTGATGTATGATTGATGTATGATGGTATGTATGATGTATATTATGTATGATTATTCTCCTATGCCTTTACGTTAAATGTCAATGAATGAAAAGAAAGTATTATGTAACGTAAAGGGGAAGATAACAAAAAGGGGAATGTAAAAAATGAATGCATGCATTAATGAACGAAGGAAAGTAAAGTAAGTTGTCACATCCCCGCTAAGAGCGGAAACACGGGGATGTAACGAGACGAGATCGTCATAACACATGGTAAACGATAGAGATGCAATATAATAAATGATGACAAAGCGTGTCATGACGACACCCGACACAAAGGAGACTTGTGTCGTATTTAGTCAATATCACGACAACATAGCCATAAGCATAACGTGATACATGATTCACATAAACAAGAAGATAATATTGTAATGTATTTCCCATAACCCGGGAACAAGTATCAAAAGGATAATGTTATTTAAGGCAACTACAAAAAAGTTCCAAAAGACAATATTTAGTCTCAAAATGCATCCTAGGGTCTCCACTAAGGCCGCACACCTAGATCTTCAATTAGCATTGTCAGCTGAAAAGATATGCTCAAAATGGTGAACAAAATTGTTGGTGAGCTCGCAGGTTTAAATTGTAAATAAGCAACTGATGTTGTATTGTAAATGTGGTCGAATACCGTGAATACAGTTATAAGTAAGCAAAATCACATGACATGAGCTTTACAACCAAACCTAATGACGTACACACAGAATCTTGTCGGAATATATTCACCCAAGGCCCGTTCCTGGCTACGGTTGGTACTAACTAGTATACCAACCAACAAGGGTGGGGGTGTCAACCGAGTAGTACTACCAATACCTATCTGTCGGTTCCCATACTGGAATTAAATGGTTGTAAGGAAAGTACCAAACAGCAAACTCAAGCATGTATCAAATAAGTACTAACAAAATAGTAACACGTTGATTCCAAGTATGTAAATTGTATGTAAGTTGTACAGCACAGAAAATGGGTGAGCATACTTTTCCCCCATATTTGTAAATGATTGAAAACATGTATAAGCATAAAAAGGGGCCACGAAACTCACTTGTTAGGTGGTAAGTATGAATGATCAAAGTTTCCTAATTCTTGTATGTAAAGAACGGTCAAACACCTATTGACAGTTATTGTTAAGCATTAATGATATGTATGATGTAAATACTAACGTTCAGTTGGTTCGGGTTGTATCGGTTCGGTCGCGTTAACACACACAAGCTGACACATGTGTTAGATCTTATGTAGATCCAAGTACTAGAAACCGTCGCCATTGCCGGTGTTATTTGTAAAAGATCCATTATTATAAGAGAAGTATTTGTTAAATATTAATAGTCATGAATTGGTTGTTGATAATTGTAAAATGTTAGGTTGATTTGATTTGGAATAGTATTTGTAGCCTTGATAGCATTGACTTTAATCTTTGTGGTCGAGCAATGAAAATTGTGTTGATGTTACCTTATCATCACACGACATACGAGAAGGAATTCACACACACAGCAACTTCAGTCGCACAACAGGACCAGACGCACAACTCAACACTCCATTCGCACGAATCAACCCTCATTCGTACGAATCAACTTCATTCGTACGACTGAACCTTCATTCGCACGACTGGCACTCAGTCGTACCACACAGCACTCAATCGCACGACTCAACCTCCATACACACAAATCAACCTTCATTCGTACGAATCAGCTTCATTCGTATGATTGAACCTCCATTCGTACGATTGGCATTCAGTCGTACGATACACGCACAATCGCACACATTCATTCGGTCGCAGACTCAATCGCATGCATACACTCATCCGCATTGACTCTATCACACACATTCATTCGATTGCACGACTCAGTCGCACAACTCAGTCGCCTGAATGACACAGTCGCACGACTCACCCAGTCGCACGGCTCAGTCGCATGACAAAAGTAGTCACCAGAATGGCAGATTCGTGACTACAGCTGTGCAGAGCAGCCTTCGGCTGCTCCATGCATGACTTTTACACCACGAGGACTTCCAGAAACACTCTACTAACATACATAAACAAGAAGAACACGCAGAAAGACATCACACGCACCCACGCGACCACACGTGTTCGGGTTGTACCCGAACACCTGAAACCCTAAATGGAAACCAGTGAAAAAGCAATAAAAGGGACGAGCAAGGTCGTCTACTTGCAAGAATGGAGTAGACTCGGTTGTAGTCTAAGTCTAGACGACGAAAACGTGACTAAACGGGGCGGTTTTGGTGCAAGGAGGAAGATGAAAGTGAAGAAGAGAATGAAGAAGAAGAAGATGAAGAATGAAGGCTAGGGCTGGAAATGGGGTTTATATACCCAACCCTGTTTGCAAATTGTCACATTTGGTCCCTGCACTTAGCCCCCGAGTTTCCCAAATTTGTTTTGGTTGAAAATGACATTAATAGGTTAGTTAAATTGCTGCTAAAAAATGTATTTAATGATAATTGGTAACTTAAAAAATGGTTTTATAATGACAATAATATTATATAAAAACGATGTATTTAGTGATAACGATGGTGAAATTTGTAAAAGTTTTAAGTGTAGCATACATTTACGATGAGAACACAGATTAAAGATAAATAAGCAAGTATGATATCCACACGAATAGTTTATAAGGATGAGGTATGAACGCTCAAGGAAAAGTTAACGGAAACCACGTTAATTGACGGACCTTGTGGTGACGGATCTCACAGTATCCCCAGTTGAGAAAATTTCGTCCCGAAATTCAGCTGGAGTTAGGTCCAAGAGTGCCATCCTCGAACATATGTGGATATTTAAGTTTCATCTAGTCTTCCCGTACCCATGTAAACTCTCGCCCTCGTTTTGAATTCCATCGCCTGCGGACAATTTGTATTCTACTGCACTTCAATTGCTTGACCTTTCAATCCAAGATCTCAATGGGTTCCTCAAAAAATTGAAGCTTTTCATCAATCTTGATGTCCTCAATTGGTACGTGAAGTGATTCATCAGCCAAACACTTCTTGAGGTTCGACACATGGAAAGTATCGTGTACGTCGCTAAGTTCTTGTGGTAACCTTAATCGGTAAGCCACTGGACCAATTCTTTCTGTAATCTCGAATGGTCCTATGTATCTTGGGGCTAACTTCCCTTTCTTTCCAAACCAAACAATTCCCTTCCAAGGAGAGACTTTGAGTAAAACTTGATCTCCAATGTTAAATTCTAGAGGCTTCCGATGGTTGTCGGCATAGCTCTTTTGGCGATCTTTAGCAGCTTTTAGTCTGTCTTTGATTTGGAAAATCTTGTCAGTTGTTTCTTGAATGATCTCTGGGCCTGTTAACTGACTTTCACCAATCTCGGCCCAACAGACGGGAGATCTGCATTTTCTTCCATACAACGCTTCAAATGGAGCACATCCAATGCTCGTATGGTAGCTGTTGTTGTAAAATGAGTGTCCCAACTACCACCAAAGTCGATTACACACGTCCTCAGCATGTTTTCTAGCATTTGTATAGTTCATCCACTTTGGTCGTCTGTCTATGGGTGATAGGCTATACTCATATCTAATCGAGTGCCCATCGCTTTCTGCAGTGATTGCCAAAATCGTGAAGTAAATCGCCTGTCACGGTCGGATATGATCGACACTGGTACTCCGTGTCTTGTCACGACCTCTTTGATGTACAATCTCGCCAACTTATCCATTTTTTAGTCTTCTAGGATTGGCAAGAAATGAGCTGACTTCGTCATCCGATCAACTATGACCTATATTGAGTCATGCCCGCTGCTCGCTCTAGGGAGTTTGGTAATAAAATCTATGGCTATGTTCTCCCATTTCCACTCGGGAATTTTAGGTTGATGTAATAATCCCGATGGTTTCTCATGTTCAGCTTTAACTTTCGAGCATGTCAAGCATCTGCTTACGTACATAGCAATGTCTTTCTTCATGCCTGGCCACCAGTACAAATCCTTAAGATCATGGTACATCTTGTCTGCACTAGGATGAATAGAATATCACGTCTTGTGTGCTTCATCCATGAACAAGGTACGTACACCTCCCCATCTGGGTACCCATATACAATCTATGAAGTACTGTATACCATCATCCTTGCGAATCATTTGTTTATCCAACCCTCGGAATTCTTCTCCCGCAAGGTTTTCTTCTTTCAACGCGTCGCTTTGTGCAATTTGGATCTGAACTTTCAAATTCATTTGAATAGTCAATCCTAACGCTCGGGCACGTAGTGGTTTCGCGTGTTCTTTGCGGCTTAAAGCATCAGCCACCACGTTCGCTTTCCCCAGATAATACCGGATTTCACAATCGAAATCGCTAAGAAGCTCTACCCAACGTCGCTGACGCATATTAAGTTCCTTCTGATTCAGGATATGTTGGAGGCTCTGATGATCAGTGTAGATGATGCCTTTGGTTCCATACAGGTAATGCCTCCATATCTTAAGTGCAAATACTACAGCGCCCAACTCCAAATCATGGGTTGTATAGTTCTTTTCGTGCATCTTAAGTTGTCGCGAAGCGTAGACAATCACCTTTTTCCTTCTGCATTAGTACACATCCCAATCGTTGATGTGAAGCGTCGTAGTATACCACAAAATCATCGGTTCCGTCTGGGAGGGACAATATTGGTGCATTGCACAACTTCTCTTTAAACGTTTGGAACGCTTGTTCCCCCAATCAAACTTCTTGTCTTTCTGTGTCAGCAGTGTTAACGGTTAGAGCGATCTTTGAAAATTTCGTGATGAAGCGATGATAGTATCTGACCAATCCTAAGAATTGTCGTATTTCTGATGGCATCTGGGGTGCATCCCATTTCTTCACCACTTTGATCTTACCAGGATCTACATGAATCCTATCCTCGTTAACCACATGACCCAAAAACTTCACTTCCCGCAACCAGAATTCACACTTCAAGAACTTGGCGAAAAGTTTCTCTTCATGTAACAGTTCTAGAATTGCCCGAAGGTGTTCTTCATGATCTTCTTTTGATCAGGAGTAGATAAGTATATCATCTATGAACACGATCACAAACTTATCCAAATAAGGTTTACACACCCAATTCATTAGGTCCATAAACTCAGCTGGTGCGTTAGTCAACCCGAACGGCATGTCCAAGAACTCATAGTGCCCATAACGAGTTCTAAACGTTGTTTTCGGTATGTCATCCTCGAAAACCCTTAGTTGATGATATCCAGAATGAAGATCGATCTTTGAGAAATACGAAGCTCCTTGTAGCTGGTCAAACAGATCGTCGATCCTGGGGAGAGGATGCTGATTCTTCATGGTTAACTTGTTCAACTCACGGTAATCGATACACATTCGGAACGACCCATCTTTCTTTTTGACAAATAATACTGGTGCTCCCCATGGGGAGTGACTCGGCCAAATAAAACCATTCTCCAGTAGTTCCTATAATTGACTGGATAACTCTTGCATTTCTGATGGCGCTAGCCGATAGGGCGACTTTGCCACCGGTGTAGCTCCAGGAACCAACTCTATACGAAATTCCACCTATCGTGGAGGAGGCAAACCAGACAAGTCATCAGGAAATACATCTGAGTAGTCCCGGACTACTGGAATATCTACCAATTTCCTTATTTCTTCCTTCTCTTCTACCACATGAGCCAAAAAAGTGTAGCACTGTTTTCGTAAGCTTCGGCGTGCTTTCATGCAGGAGATAAGGTTTAAGTTTCTTTCCGGTCATTCTCCTTGAATTCTGAGCACCTCCCCACTTGACATGGGGATACGTACTAATTTGTCCCGATAGACAATCTCAGCTCCGTGTTTTGACAACCAATCCATTCCCACAATCACGTCGAAACTTCCTAACTCAAAGGGTATCAAGTCTATATCGAAGGCATGGTCCTCCAATATCATCGCACACTTTCTAATGATTTCGTCAGCCTGTACAAACCCTACCATTGGCCATTTCTACAGAGTAGCTAGTTTCTAGCCTACTAGGACTCAAATCAAGCAATTGCACAAACTCAGTAGATATAAAGCTATTGTAAGGCCCCGTTCCCGAGATGCTTACAGCTGTTGATTCATCGCACGTAAAACATATACTATACATTTATTCATCGAAACATTGCAGCGGAAAACATAAACCACATGGCATTTCATTTCATCCAAAAAACTTTTGCAAAATAATGCATCATTTGTCGGTTACAAAATTATATCGTTGTATTACATCACAAAAGCCTTAATTAAATAGATGCCATCCAAAAGGGCTGAGTAGCCGCCTCGTGCCATCCTCAGCAACGTTTACCTGCCAACTGAAAACGTATAAAAGTCAGCGTCGCTGAGTGAGTTCTAGTTTTATAATAAAACATACATAAAATCATTATTTATTTCTTTTCAAAGCCCATACTATATGTTTCATTCGTTTCTGATCATACATCATACGTACATACAGATAATATCATTATTATCTTTCATTTCGTTCGTTAGCCATCATTCATTCATTACATCTTGTGACATGTACAATACCCCGAACATTATGCACGAAGCTGGTTACTGGGCCTGAGGTCTATCATAGACCCCGAACATTATGCACGAAGCTGACTCCAGTACCTGAGACAAGTACATTCACTGTTCATCTTTTCGTTTCATTCTGGATCAATGCCATATGCTATACCCCGAACATTGTACATGAAGCTAGTTACTGGGCCTGAGGTCTATCATAGACCCCGAACATTATGCGCGAAGCTGACTCAAGTACCTGGGGCAAGCGGCAAGGATCCCATACATATGGTCAATCACAAGCATTGGACCCTAGTGTGCATCCTTCTGGGGTAGCCACCCGCACACAATTGAGCTAACACCCTTCATTGGGTGTGAACCTCCATACATTTGCTTGCAAGACTTTTTACGTTCATTTATTCGTTAATGCATGCATTCATTCATCATGTTCCTCTTTCATTATCTTTCACTTTACGTTACATAATACTTTCGGTTCATTCATTAACATAACAGGTAAAGCCACGGAAAGAAAAACATTCATCATCATAGGAACATAACATAACATACCATACATACATCTTAACAGGGCATCATACATACATAACATACATCATGCATAATCATGCAACTCGCATATTACATACGGGTATTCACACATGAACTTTGTAAAATCATTTTAATACGTTTTCAGCCCTAAAGATAGTTTAAAACATGTAAAAACCGGGGTCCAGAACTCACCTGGTGCAACTTGGGTGTTCTTCCTTTTAACCCGCTTGCAAAGAGTTCAAAACACCTAGAAACAACACCAAAAAGACACACACCCGAGCACAAACACAACCCATAAGCATACAAGCACATAACCGGGATAAAACCCGACATAAAAGCATAAAAACCTTGAATTCTTACCTTGAATTCGACTTCTTTTGTTCTTCTTCTTCAAAACCGAGTTCTGCTCTTCTTCTCTTGTTTCTCTCTCTAAAATGACCGAAAATTGGGTGTAGAAAAGGTGATGGGCGGCCATGCCACCTTTATCACCAAATTTTCTAAAGTTTTGTCCTTTTAGACACTTTTGGTCCCTCCACTTGGACCTTATTGCCTTTCTTGCTTTTATTCTTTTTATCTTGGCTTTTTTTTAAAATAACTGGGTGTTACAAGTCCACCCCCCTTATATAGGTTTCGTCCCCGAAACCTGTTATTCCTCGAACATATAAGGATAATGCTGCCTCATCTCCTCCTCAATCTCCCATGTAGACTCGGATCCCTTCTTGTGTTTCCACTGTACACGCACAAGAGGAACCACTTTATTCCTCAGTCTCTTCTCTTTACGATCAATGATTGCCACTGGTTGCTCTACATAATTGAGCCTTTCATCAACTTCAATGTCCTCCAGTGGAACAATCATGTCTTCATCAGTTATACACTTTCTCAAATGAGATACATGGAATGTCGGGTGAATTCCACTTAACTCATCTGGCAACTCCAATCTATAGGCCACCTCTCCCACTCGAGCAATGATTCGGAAAGGGCCTACATACATTGGGCTCAACTTGCCCTGCTTCCTAAATCGGATAATACCCTTCCAAGGTGAGACCTTCAACATGACCCGGCCACCCACCTGGAACTCAATCGGTCTGCGTCGTTTATCGGCATACGAGTTCTGTCTATCTTTAGCTGCCTTCATGAAGGCTTTGATCCTCTCCAGCTTCTCGGTCGTAGCCTCGATTACTTCGACGCTTCCTAACTCTTTCTGACCAATGTCACCCCAACAAACGGGTGTTCTGCATCTCCTACCGTATAGCATCTCGTATGGTGGCATACCAATGCTGGCATGATAACTATTGTTGTACGAGAATTCAGCTAACGGTAAGTGGTCATCCCAACTTCCTCCAAAGTCAATCACACATGCCCGAAGCATGTCTTCCAACGTCTGAATGGTCCTTTCTAACTGACCATAAGTTTGGGGATGATAAGCCGTGCTAGTGTGTAACCTCGTCCCCATGGCATCGTGGAATTTCTTCCAGAACTTAGATGTAAACCGGGTGTTGCGATTAGACACGATAGACATCGGCACACCATGACGAGTTACAACCTCCTTGATGAAAAGGTCAGCCAACCTCTCAGATGAATATGTCTCGCGGATCGGTAGGAAGTGAGCACTCTTCGTCAAGCGGTCAACAATCACCCATATGGCATCGTATCCTTTCAGAGTACACGGCAGCTTTGTAATGAAATCCATGGTGATGTGCTCCCACTTCCATTATGGTATATCCAAATGTTGGATCTTCCCATACGGCTTTTGATGTTCCACCTTGACTTGCAAACAAGTAAGGCATTTGCTCATATACTCGACCACGTCACGCTTCATACCTGGCCACCGATAATTCTTCGTCATGTCTTGGTACATCTTTGTGGCACCGGGATGGATAGAGTATCGGGTCTTGTGAGCTTCATCCATAATCTTCACATGTAGATTCTCGAATGAGGAATCCACACCCGTCCAAATTGAGTTTTAACACCAAGTGTGTTTTCACTCAATTCCCCAACCAGAACTCTCAATCTTTCAGAGTTTAGATGATCTTCTTTTAATGCCTCATCCTGAATCTTCTTGACTTGCTTCATTACGTCAGAGGTCATGAGTAGTTGGTATGCTTTCACCCAAATCCGCTTGGGCCTCTCCTCCCGGCTAAAAGCATCAACCACCACGTTAGCATTGCCCGAATGGTAATGGATCTTACAATCATAATCCTTTATAAGCTCCAACCATCACCTCTGCCTCATGTTCAAATCTTTTTGCTCGAAGAAGTACTTCAAGCTCTTGTGGTCGGTGAACATGGTGCACTTTGTTCCATACAGATAGTGCCTCCAAATCTTTAGCGCAAAGACCCCAGCCGCTAGTTCCAAGTCATGAGTACGGTAGTTGACCTCATGAACCTTCAGCTGTCGGGATGCGTAGGCTATAACTTTTCCTCTTTGCATTAACACACACCCCAACCCCGAGTAAGAAGCGTCTGAATACACCACCAAATCTTTGCTTCCATCGGGTAACGACAAGACAAGAGCTTGAGTCAACCTCGCCTTCCACTCCTCGAATTCCTTCTCCTGAGCCTGACCCCATACATACTTTACATCCTTCTGGGTCAACTTAGTCAGTGGAGAAGCAATCTTAGAGAAGTCTTGGATAAATCTCCTATAGTAGCCTGCCAAACCCAAGAAACTACGAATCTTGGATGGCATCTTTGGAGACTTCCATTGCGTCACTGCCTCTACCTTAGCCGGGTCCACCATAATCCCATGGGGATTCACCACATGACCGAAGAACTGAACTTTGCGTAACCAAAACGCACACTGGGAGAATTTTGCATACAACTTCTCCCTTCTTAGCGTCTCCAGAACCTCCCGAATGTGACCGGCATGCTCAGTCTCACTCTTCAAATAAATTAGGATATCATCAATGAACACAATCACCGATTTATCTAACATTGGCCGACACACTCGATTCATCGGATCCATAAAAGCAGCTGGCGCATTGGTCAATCCAAAAGACATAACGAGGAACTCATAGTGACCGTAGCGCATGCGAAAAGCTGTTTTAGGAAGGTCCTGCTCCTTCACATTTTGTTGATGGTAACCAGATCGAAGATCTATCCTCGAAAACCAACTAGCACCTTGGAGCTGATCAAACATATCGTCTATTCTGGGTAGGGGGTATCGGTTCTTCACCATCAACTTGTTCAACTCTCGATAGTCAATACACATCCTCATACTACCGTCTTTCTTCTTCACAAATAATACCGGAGCACCCCATGGAGAGATACTCGGTCTAATAAACCCCTTATCCAGCAGTTCTTACAACTGCTCCATTAACTCTTTCATCTCAGTCGGAGCCAACCGGTACGGTGCGTTGGCAACGGGTTGAGCACCGGGTATCAAGTCAATTTGGAACTCAACCTCGCAGTCTGGTGGCACACCGGGTAAGTCTTCCGGGAATACATCCGGAAAGTCACGCACCACTGGTCCTTCGGATAATTGCGGTACCGACGCATCCACATCTTTTATGTATGCCAAGTAGGCACTACATCCGCGTCTCATGCACTTTCCCTCCATCGCCATTGAAATCACCCTCGGGATTGTCATGACGCGATCACCATAAACCGTCACCTCATTTCTGTCAGGCGTTGTCAATCGTATCATCTTCTTGTGACACACGATGTTTGCCTCATAGGTTGCTAACCAGTCCATCCCTAGTACTACATCAAATTCACCCAGGGGTATCACGTGTAACTTAGCAGCAAACATATGACCTTCTAGTTCTATGGCACAGTTCTCTATCACCTCAGTAATTCTAGTGGACTTACCAATAGCAGTTTCTACATCGAATGGCTCACCAATACATCTACTCCTATTGGGAAACTTGGCACCAAAGGCAGCAGAAATGAAACTGCTACTAGCACCAGAATCAAAGATGTAAGAGTTTGGTTTACTAGAAACATACCTGACACCACGTCGGGGTCTGTCCAAGCCTCCTCCCGAGTCATCGTGAAAGATCGGGTGCTTGCCTTCTGCCCTTCTCCTCCGGCCTTCTTCACCCCGGAACTCTCAGCCCTTGGCCTCTTACACTCCCTGCTGTTGTGACCACTTCCCCCGCAGTTGAAACACTTCATGCCTCCACAATCTCTAGCCATATGGCCAGACTTCCAACACTTGAAACAAACATTCGATCCCCATCTACACTCACCACAGTGCTCCTTCTCGCACTTGCCACACTTCTCCAACCCAGCACTAGATGTGACCACACGTCGGTCACCTACCTTCCCCACCTTATTGTTTGGAGCGGCTCTACCATGTCCAAACCGTTTTCCATTCCAGTTTCTCCCATCCCTACTCGTCTTCTTCTCCTCAGCCACTACCACCTCACGCTTATCATATAGTCTACCAGCCAATCAACCACCGACCTAAAAGTGCTTGGCTGAGTGGCGATCATATGCCTACGGATATCCGCTGGCAGTCCCTGGACGCTTACAGCTGGTGATTCATCGCACGTAAAACGTATACTATACATTATTCATCGAAACATTGCAGCGGAAAACATAAACCACATGGCATTTCATTTCATCCAAAAAACTTTTGCAAAATAATGCATCATTTTTTGGTTACAAAACTATATCGTTGTATTACATCACAAAAGCCTTAATTAAATAGATACCATCCAAAAGGGCTGAGTAGCCGCCTCGTGCCATCCTCAGCAACGTTTACCTGCTAACTAAAAACATATAAAAGTCAGCGTCGCTGAGTGAGTTCTAGTTATAAAACATACATAAAATCGTTATTTATTTCTTTTCAAAGCCCATACTAAAGGTTTCATTCGTTTGTGATCATACATCATACATACATATAGATAATATCATTATTATCTTTCATTTTGTTCGTTAGGCATCGTTCATTCATTACATCTTGTGACATATACAATACCCCAAACATTGTGCACAAAGCTGGTTACTGGGCTTGAGGTCTATCATAGACCCCGAACATTGTGCACGAAGCTGACTCCAGTACCTAAGGCAAGTACATTCACCGTTCATCTTTTCATTTCATTTCGGATCAATGCCATATGCTATACCCCAAACATGTGCGCGAAGCTGGTTACTAGGCCTGCGGTCTATCGTAGACCCCAAACATTATGCACGAAGCTGACTCCAGTACCTGGGGCAAGCGGGAAGGATTCCATACATATGGTCAATCACAAGGATTGGACCCTAGTGTGCATCCTTTTGGAGTAGCTAACCCGCACACAGTTGAGCTAACACCCTTCATTGGGTGTGAACCTCCATACATTTGCTTGCAAGACTTTTTACGTTCATTCATTCGTTAATGCATGCATTCATTCATTATGTTCCTCTTTCATTATCTTTCACTTTACGTTACATAATACTTTCGGTTCATTCATTAACATAACACGTAAAACCATGGAAAGATAAACATTCATCATCATAGGAACATAACATAACATACCATACATACATCATCACAGGGCATCATACATACATAACATACATCATGCATAATCCTGCAACATCATCATCATCATCATCATCATCATCATCATAACATGCCCATCATACAGTTTATGACCCCAAAAGTCAACTTATAGTCCCCCGGGAATTTCCCAAGTCAAAGCCTACTTTACACATTTTCCCCAAAAATCAGAAAAATAATCTAAGTCTTAGGCGCATGGGCACTATGCAAGCGCGTGGGAACTATGCAGGTGCATGGACACTATTCAAGCGCATGGGGAACACTTAGGCGCATGGGCCACTTTCAGGCGCATGGGGACTTCTGCATGTCTGAACACTTAGTAAATTCCAGCCCAATGTAGGCGCATGGGTACTATTCAGAAGCATGAACACTTAGGCGCATGGGCCACTTGGGCGCATGGGCACTATTGGGGCGCATGGCCCTACCCTTAGTCATCCGACTAACATTTATAGGCGCATGGGCCACTGTTCAGGTGCATGAGCAGAACTTAAACATTCCTAAGGCAAATTTTAGGCGCATGAGCTACTGTTTAGGCGCATGACTTACACTTGATTCTTTCTAAGGCAATTTCAGACGTATGAACACTTATCTAGGCGCATGAGCATTCTGTAAACATGTTTCTAGGATATTTTCAATCCTAATCATCGAACCCATATGTTCTAAACATAATGTGGCTATTCTAAACATGAGTAGTCTACAAACCATCCAGAACTAACATCCAACTCGCATATTACATACGGGTATTCACACATAAACTTTGTAAAATCATTTTAATACGTTTTCAGCCCCAAAGATAGTTTAAAACATGTAAAAACCGAGGTCTAGAACTCACCTGGTGCAACTTGGGTGTTCTTCCTTTTAACCTGCTTGGAAAGAGTTCAAAACACCTAGAAACAACACCAAAAACACACACACCCGAGCACAAACACAACCCATAAGCATACAAGCAAATAACTGGGATAAAACCCGACATAAAAGCATAAAAACCTTGATTTCTTACCTTGAATTCGACTTCTTATGTTCTTCTTCTTCAACCCGAGTTCTGCTCTTCTTCCTTGTTTCTCTCTCTAAAATGACCGAAAATTGGTTGTAGAAAAGGTGATCGACGGCCATGCCACCTTTATCACCAACTTTTCTAAAGTTTTGTCCTTTTGGACACTTTTGGTCCCTCCACTTGGACCTTATTGCCTTTCTTGCTTTTATTCTTTTTATCTTGGCTTTTTTTTAAAATAACCGGGTGTTACAGCTATTGTCTGCTCTAGTGTCAATAATATAGATGCAAAGTAATTATTGAGTAAGTGCGTACCCGTGACAACATTCGGGTCTTGATGGGCATCGTTGGCTCCAATGACAAATGCACGTCCCCGAGCTGTATTTCCTTCAGTTGTCGGGCCTTGATTTCCAGCTATGGCCATCACCGGTTGTTGGTTGTTCCCTTGTTGACCCGGCGCCCGATTCAGTCTGGGGCACATGTTTCTGTAGTGATCGGGGCTTCCACACTCATAACAGCCTCTGACATTTCCAGCGGGGTTAACCGCGTTGATCGGTGCCACTAGACTCAGTGCCGCTCTGAAGTCTTTTGCTAGATGTCCTAGGCGTCTACAGTTCACGCACACCCGGCACGACATTGCTGGGGGTTGATGGAAATTGCACCTATCACATTTGGGGTGTGGCCCAACATACTCTCTTTTGCCCTGTGTCACGGCCACAAAATTCCTGGTTGTCTTGGCCCTTTTGTCAAATCTCCCGGCACTCGACCGGCTCGTTTCCCCAACATCCTTTCTTTTCTCTACTCCCCTTCCCAATACCCCTGTTCTCACTATCTGATCAGTTAGAGTGCCAGCCTTTAGAATTGCACTCTGAATCGTAGGAGGAGCAAGCTACTGTTACCATTTCCCAGATTTGAGGTGCAAGTCCCCAAATATACCTCTTGGTCCTCTTTGATACTGGAGTGACCAAGTGTGGAACCAACCTTGCCAACTCGTGAAAACGATCAGTGTAGGCAGCGTGCCCAACCCCCACCAATGCATGATTCCAGAATTCATGCTCTAGTTTCTGCATCTCATTAAGGGGGCAATATTCCTCGGTGATTAAGGCCTTAAACTCATCCCACGACATTTGCATCGCTGATTCTCTTCCCCTAGCCTGAACCTGAGTGTTCCACCAAATTAATGCCTTGCCCTGTAGTGAACACGTGGCATACTTGATCTTCTGGCTGTCAAGGCACTCGCTGATGTCAATTACTGCCTCCATCTTCTCAAGCCATCTGGTTAGGGCTATCGCTCCACCTTTTCCATCAAACTCTTTCAGTTTGCAGGCCACAAACTCCTTGTATGAACACCCCTTTCTATCATTAACAACCCCAGTCTCATTACCGGTTGTACCACCATTCTCGGTCTCCTGGTTACTCTCGTTCCCAGTTGGGTTCCCATTATCTTCGTTATCATTGCCACCATCCCCGTGTGGGTGGTGATTCTGAAGAGCATTGCTCAATTAGGCCACAATAGTCAGGATCAGTGCAGCGAGCTGTTGAGCAATCAGAGCTGCCACGTCAGTGTTTCTTGTCCCCTGATTATTGCTGGCAGGGCCATCACTGTTCTTGGTGCTCTACCTCTACCTCTGCCTCTGCCCCTCGGGGCTTCACTTCTGCCATTGTTGCTGGGGGTAACTCTTCGAGGCGGCATTTTCTAATCATAGAAGTAGTAAACATGTAAGCTTAACCATTTCAAAGTATATTATTCATACCACTAATCAAAATCTAGCATTCCAAGTTAATATCAACTTGTTATTACCATACGTCACATACGAGTCATGTAGCTCTCACACCATGTACAGGTAATGTTACAACAGTAATCCATCCAAATAATTGCAAACCCATGCATATAATCATGTTAGTCTAGCAAAGGTTGTCTATCTCCTCCTCTTTCGAGGTTTCAGACATAACCTCCTGAGGGTAATCTCAATGTCCAAGTTCAAGCGCAATAACATGATTTGTGAAGATCTCTTCGGGCTTAATTCCCAGATTTGATAAAACAACTCGGCGCGCAGAAAGAACGGAAAATCCAATAGAAGCATCCCATAAAGAGTGAGCACAAGGGCTCTCTCATAGGGGTGGAAGGATCACAAGGCAGATAGATATACGAATCAAGTAAAGACGAACACATACACGAGATATAAAATTGCACACAAATCCTAGCATGCAAATCTACATGAAGGTTCCTAGTTTATAGTCTAGGTCAAGTGAATTGCCTAATTCTCTATAACCAATGGCTCTGATACCAGTCTGTCACACCCCCGCTAAGAGCGGAAACACGGGGATGTAACGAGACCGGATCATTATAACACATGGTAAACGATAGAGATGCAATATAATAAATGATAACAAAGCGTGTCATGACGACACCCGACACAAAGGAGACTTGTGTTGTGTTTAGTCAATATTCACGACAACATAGCCATAAGCATAACGTGATACATGATTCACATAAACAAGAAGATAATATTGTAATGTATTTCTGACAACCCAGAAACAAGTATCAAAAGGATAATGTTTTTAAAGCAACTACAAGAAAGATCCAAAAGACAATGTTTAGTCTCAAAATGCATCCTAGGGTCTCCACTAAGGCAGCACACCTAGATCTTCAATTAGCATTGTCACCTGAAAAGATATGCTCAAAATGGTCAACAAAATTATTGGTGAGCTCACAGGTTTAAATTATAAATAAGTAATTAATGCTGTATTGTAAATGTGGTGGAATACCATGAATACAATTATAAGTAAGCAAAATCATATGACATGATCTTTACAACCAAACCTAACGACGTACGCATAGAATCTTGTCGGAATATATTCACCCAAGGCCCGTTCCTGGCTACGGTTGGTACTAACTAGTATACCAACCAACAAGAATGGGGGTGTCAACCCAGTAGTACTATCAATACCTATTCGTCGGTTCCCATACTGGAATTAAATAGTTGTAAAGAAAGTACCACATAGCGAACTCAAACGTGAATAAGATAAGTACTAACAAAACAGTAACACGTTGATTCCAAGTATGTAAATTATACAACACAGAAAATGGGTGAGCATACTTTTCCCCCATATTTGTAAATGATTGAAAAGTTGTATAAGCATAAAAAGGGGCCACGAAACTTACTTGTTAGGTGGTAAGTATGAATAATCAAAGTTTCCCAATTGTTGTATGTAAAGAACGGTCAAACATCTATTGACAGTTATTGTTAAGCATTAATGATATGTATGAAGTAAATAGTAACGTCCAGTCGGTTCGGGTTGTATCGGTTCGGTCGCGTGTAACACACACAAGCTGACACACGTATTATATCTTATGTAGATCCAAGTAGTAGAAATCGTCGCCATTGCCGGTGATATTGTGTAAAGGATTCATTATTATAAGAGAAGTATTTGTTAAATATTAATAGTCACGAATCGGTTGTTGATAATTGTAAAATGTTAGGTTGATTTGATTTGGAATACTATTTGTAGCCTTGATAGCGTTGACTTTAATCTTTGTGGTCGAGCAATGACAATTGTGTTTATGTTACCTTATCATCACACGACATACGAGAAGGAATTCACACACACAGCAACTTCAGTCGCACAACAGGACCAGACGCACAACTCAACACTCTATTCGCACGAATCAACCCTCATTCGTACGAATCAGCTTCATTCGTACGATTGAACCTTCATTCGTATGATTGAACCTTCATTCATACGATTGAACCTTCATTCGCACGACTGGCATTCAGTCGTACCACATAGCACTCAATCTCACGACTCAACCTCCATACGCATGAATCAACCTTCATTCGTACGAATCAGCTTCATTCGTACAGTTGAACCTGCAGATTTTGCGGACCCAAAAATTTTACTGGCATTTTGATATCATATCAGCTCTCGTACGATTGGCATTCAGTCATGCGATACACGCACAATCGCACACATTCATTCGGTCGCAGACTCAATCGCATGCATACACTCATCCGCATTGACTCAATCACATACATTCATTCGATCGCACGACTCAGTCGCACGACATACCCAGTCGCACAACTCAGTCGCCCGAATGACACAGTCGCACGACTCAGTCGCACGACTCAGTCGCACGACTCAGTCGCACGACTCAGTCGCACGACTCAGTCGCACGACTCACCCAGTCGCACGGCTTAGTCGCATGACAGACCCAGTCGCCAGAATGGCAGATTCGCAACTGCAGCTATGCAGAGCAGCCTTCGGCTGCTCCGTGCACTAGTTTTACACCACGAGGACTTCCCGAAACACATTACTGACATACACAAACAAGAAGAACACACAGAAACACATCACACGCACCCACGCGACCACACGTGTTCAGGTTGTAGCCGAGCATCCGAAACCCTAAATGGACAGCAGTGAAAAAGCAAGAAAAGAGACGACCAAGGTCGTCTACCTGCAAGAATGGAGTAGACTCGGTTGTACTCAAAGTGTAGACGACGAAAACATGACCAAACGGGGCGGTTTTGGTGCAAGGAAGAAGATGAAAGTGAAGTAGAGAATGAAGAAGAAGAAGATGAAGAATGAAGGCTAGGGCTGGAAATGGGGTTTATATACCCAGCCCTAGTTTGCAAAGTATTATATTTGGTCCTTGCACTTAGCCCCCGAGTTTCTCAAATTTGTTTCGGTTGAAAACGACATTAATAGTTAGTTATATTGATGCTAAAAAAATGTATTTAATGAGAATTGGTAACTTAAAAAAATGGTTTTATTAATGACAATAATATTATATAAAAACGATGTATTTAGTGATAATGATGATGAAATTTGTAAAAGTTTTAAGCGTGGCATATGTTTACGATGAGAATACAGAATAAAGACAAATAAGCAAGTATGATATCCACACGAATAGTTTATAAGGATGAGGTATAAACGTTCAAGAAAAAGTTAACGGAAACCACATTAACTGACAGACCTTATGGTGACGGATGTCACATAAGTCTTGCAAGCCTTGTATGTGGAAACACACCCAATGAAGGGTGTTAGTTCAACGGTATGTGGGTTAGCTACCCCAGAAGGATGCACAGCGGGGTTTGTCTTTATGACCGACCATTCGTATAGAACCTTTGTCGCTTACCCCAGGTACTCTGATCAGGCCACCGGGCCAAATGTATGGGGGTCTATGATAGACCTCGGCCCAGTACCCGCTTTATGTATGACGGTGGGGTATAGCACATGACAATGGTACACCTGAATTTATCCTAGGTACTGTGGTCAGGCCATCAGGTGCAATGTATGGGGTCTATGATAGACCTCGGCCCAGTACCCGCTTTATGTATGACGGTGGGGTATAGCACATGACAATGGTACACCTGAATTTATCCTAGGTACTGTGGTCAGGCCACCGGGCGCAATGTATAGGGGTCTATGATAGACCTCGGCCCAGTAACCACTTTATGCATGACGGAGGGGTAAAGTTCATGGTTTGGTATGGAATGTAAAGACGTAAAGATGAACATACGAATAAAAGTAAGAAAGTATGAATGAGTGAGAATGAAAGTAATTTACGAAAGTGAATGATAATGACGTACGATGAATAAACGAAAGTTAACTTACGAATGATGAAGATAATAATAATATAATATTTGTGTACGTATGATGTGTGACCACATACAAAAGTAAAGAATGGTTATAAATGAAAGTAAAGTATGTTTTGTTTTAAAACTAGAACTCACTCAACAACGCTGGCTTTTTATGCATTTTTCAGTTGGTAGGTAAAGTTGTTGAAGATGGCACGGGACAGCTACTTGGCTCTTTTGGATGACATTCTTTTGTTTAATGTTTTTGCATTGTAATGCGAACAAATGTTATCATGTAACGAATGCTGTATTATTTCGTAAAAGTATTTTTAATAAAATGAAAATGTTGTTTTTAATGTTTTCGCTGCAACGTTTTTTTTCAAGTTAATATAATTATATGTTTTATGTGCGATTATTGGTCAGCTGTAAGTGTTCCTAAAACGGAGCCTTACAGTATACATCTCAATACTAGAATAAAAGTTAACAATTTAATAACACACTAAATACTAATTGTTCTTTAATATATACTCTCCAAATTATAAAACAAATTTACCATTTAATAACACACTAAATGTTAATTGTTCTTTAATATATACTTTCCAAATTATTAAACATATTTTAACATATTTTTTGATGTATGAAAGACGTGTTTTCTTCTATTTACAAAAACATGGAAATATAAACTTTTTTTAATACAAAGAACTTTTAAAATTTCTAAACATCAATAAATAACTAGTAATTTAATATTATTATCTAACTCGTTTAATACATGTGTTTTATACAATTATATAATAAATTTTTTTTTGAAATGTCACATGTCAACAGATTATGTTTTCTTATTTTTCTATTTCCTGACTTTCTCTTTTAATAAATGATAGTAGTATATATACACATAGTAATTATATTATTTAAAATATTTCCAAATAAAAAAACTAGATATAGTAAAAGTTAAAAACTAGATTTTTTCTTATTAAAAATACATTTAGAAAGGGAAAAGGTACAAAAAATTTCTTTGAAAAAAATCTTTTGTAGAAATACAAACTATTTTATACCATTTTTTAGTTTTATAAGGATGATTCTTTTACTTTAAATGAAATTTAAAAGAACCAAAATTAAACAAAAATTAAAGATAACACAATCTTATAAAATGAAAATTTAAAATGATATAACTTTTTTACTTGAAATGTTTACTTATACGTAAGTTAACTTGTTAAAAATATCATGTCAAATAATTTATAAAATTTTATTATAAGATATTTAGTATTTTATTTATTTAAAATGTATAATACACATGATATCACAGTAGTTTCACAAAAAGACAAGTTTACCCTCTTAAACACTTAAAAATTAATATAAAAAGACAATCACGTCCTTCCTCAAATCAATTATAATAAATGAAGGATTTAGACATAGACTTTCCACAATCTCTCAACGTTTTCATTTAATTTTATTGCTTCCTTTTATTAGATAACCAAATTAACTATATTATTAGACTATTTTCTATATTAAATGTTTTTTTAATGAATTAAGGTGGAAATCTTCTTATAAAGCACGTTGAAATTGAATAATCCAAAATTATGACATATTAATCAATAATAATTCATACTATAAGTTTGGCTGATAATAATACTAATGTTATTTATGTTACTAAGGGTAATGGTAATCACATAATCATTCATTGATTTACACTTAATTTTTGCTTGATTTACTCACGATAATGATTGTGAATAAATAGGAAAACGTACAACAAAATTGAGTGAAAACGAGTGAAAATTATGTGTAAATTAATGAAAATTATTTTACTAGGATTGCCATTGATTATTATTGACAAATAAGTCACAGTTTGCAGTATTCTAAATCCAATTTGTCTTTTATAAATCTTATATCTAAAGAAACATATTTTTATGTAATTATAAATTTTTAAAAAATGTCAAACCTTCTTAAGAATACAAATAAATCGGTGCTTTTAAAAAATTTTAATAAACCAAAATAACTGAAGTTAAGAGTTAAAATAAGAAAATTTTTAAAAATTAACATTTTTCTAAAAACATTTGTTTGAAACAAAGTGATATAGAAATTTAGAAAAAATATAAATTGTTAAAACAAAAGTTCCAAAAATTAATATCATTATTCTATTACTTATAGTTTTTAATTACATTGTTTTTAAACAAATATACTTTAAAACGATATGATTTTAATTTTCTGTTTAAGTTAAGTGTAATAGTTGTGAAAAATAATATGCTTCACTGTGCTATTACTTTTACTTACATGCTTGAGTTGACTAAACAAATTGATCTGCATGCACGTCGTAGCATGTGAATTTTGAACTATGAAAGGACTAATAAATTTAGATGGCATTTCGAATTTCAAACCTTAATTTAAAGTTAAAATGCATTACATGTGTAGAAGCCAAATTTACTAAGAAACCCTACAATTGGTCGTACGAACTAGTAAACTGCTTGATGTAATCCACATTAGTGTGTGCGTTTTAAAAGTTGTACCCACAAGAGGTGAAAATAATTACTTTATTACTTTTATTGATCATAGTACAATATATTTATATGTATACTTATTTAAAAATAAGGATGAAACAATAAACAATGTTGTCGTCTATAAGAATGTAATAAGAATGTAGTTGAGCATCAATTTAACAAGAAATCAAAGGTATTCAAGTGACACGAGAGGTGAATATGTCTCACAATTGTAATTACCTTCTTTTAATTATTTTATTATTTAAGTCATTTTATTAAATTTATTTTATTTTTAATAATATAAATTGATATTTAATTTTATAGTTACTAACTATACTATTATAACTAAATACTATTCAAATTAATATTATTTTGTTTAAATACTTATATCTATACTGGTTATATAATATACCTCTTTTGATTGAAATAACATTTACAAAGAAGTGCAATGTATTTAAGAGAGTTAAAATAGGGAATTGATTAAGATTTTGAGATTATTTAATGGGTAATATCGTAAATTTTTTGATTAAATTTTATATACCGTGACGTTTTTATATTTCCAAATTATATTTATATAACTAAATATTGTTTAAATTAAGCATTACTTTATTTAATTTTATATATCTTCATATTTATAGTAACTAGAATACTAATATATTTTTAGAGGCATATTGTGAGTTTAATAATATTAATACGTATCAATATATTTTATGATGAAAGTGAAAGAAGCATAAAATGATAATTTTACATATAGATTAAGATAACCATATTAAAACTAATGCTTAAATTTCAAAAAATTAACCATATATCTCATTTATGTTCTTACAATAAAGTATAACATATGACGTTTATAATACAAATGTTAAAGTATATACACTTTGCCAAACAAAACTGTCATTTACTTTTAATGTCGTTTATTTATTGTGATTAAGTACTATTCCATCTTTTCCTTTCCCTTGCCGATTGTTAATAGTTCAATAACAATCAAGATTATAATCTGTAATAACAATTCTTCCATTAACTTTCTTTGGTCTACATAAATCGTCACCGAAAGTTGCCTCCAATGATTATAAAACTGTAACATACATTAATTTAATAAAATCCCCTCCTAAAATTTAGGTAATAAGTGATTCTTTACTATAAATACCACCCATACTTTCACTAATCTTCTTGATATAATATAATTATTTAATTTACTTTTGTAATACATGTAATTCTTTTCTTTCATTAAATTTTTATTAATATTTATACTTTGATTTTTTAATTTACGAAATAACTCACCGAACCGATACTGACTAAAATAGAATTCCTAAAAAATCGCGCTACAGTTGTATAGTTGCCTTTTAAAAAAACACATTATGAAAACCTTTTTAAAGAAAACACATTATGAAAACAAAATATCTAATTGTCTTTAATTTACGTATAATTTTGGTATCATACACACACACCACACACACACACACATATATTATATATATATACACACACACATACATATATATATATATATACATACATATATATATATATACATACATACATTTATATATATATATACATACATATATATATATATGTATATATATATATATATATACATACATTTGGTAGATAAGTAGCATACTAAACTTATTTACAAGTTGGGGGTGGGCTCGATGGCATCCTCATTAATAGGCTCGAAACCAAAATTATAAGAGCTGGCATCATCGTTTGTGTCATGAATAACGATGTCTTTAAGCATAAGCAGTTTGACATGATGACAAGAGAATGACCCAAAAGCCAATGTTGTTTGTGTTAAAGTCCACTTGTTACCCCCAATAACGTTAATTTCCACAAACAATTAAGCACAAATCTCTAGAAAAAGTAATGGAATAGTTTTCAATGATACCGCCTTCAGATGCCTTTAAACTAAAAGTAAAAAATGTTTTTAGTTTATGTTTATATGTATTTTTTAATAAATTTGTATTTATAAACATACCTATTTTAATTATTCCAATGCCTTGTTGGTTAAGGTAAATGTGTTTGTTTGAGGGTTATATATATTGTCTATTTTGCTTTCCAGATACACTGATTCTATATATTTAGCTTTAAGATTATCGTACACATTCCTCATTAGTTTTTATGTTAAATCCAAGCCAAACCTTTCTTAAGCAATTTTTCTAAATTATTCCATGACTCTTTGTACATACTTAATTCTTTTCTACCCATCTTGTTAACCTATTTTATACAAGTCCTTATTAAACATATTTGTTGCTCAATCATCCATTGTTGTTTTTCTGCCATTTTTATTAATCAATAAGCAAGAAGTCACAAATCATACTAAGATCATATATCAAACAAAGTAAATTCACAATCCCAACAAAACCTTAAACTAAAATCACTAATCATACAAACTAAAATCACTAATCATACAAACTAAAATCACAAATTGTTAGGATCAGCGATCTACGTTTGATTGATTAGAGAGTATAGCAGTGGAAATCGAACAATGAATTAGCTAATTCACAAGAACACAAAAGATATTCAAGGTAAGAACAAACGGTTATAGACAGAAAGAATTCTGCAAACATATTTCATTCAATATTCGCTTTCGTGGTAACAGAATGTCACACATACAATTAGGTCAACATCTCTTATATAGGAGATGTGACGTCTACTGATGTCACTTGATAGTGACATCTAACAGAATTTATTCAAACTACTGATAGTTAACACCACTACTAAAGATGTCAAACAGCTGACATCTTCTTACAAAAATGCTAAGTGTTAACTATCACTACAACTACTGAAAAGAAACTACTGAAACTACAACGACTGAAGAACATGCTCTTCAGTCGTTTTACAAATACTGAAACAGAAAGAAAACTACTGAAAGGAAACCATCACAACAACTAAAGAATGCTTCTTCAGCTGTTGTAACAAACTCTGAAGGCTTCAGTACTTGTTCTTGAACTTCAGCTATTGTCATCAGCTAGTGTCTTCAGTCTTTGTACTTCAGCTGTATCTTCAGTACTTTGTTCTTCAGCTGTTGATCTTCAGACTTTGTCTTCAGCTGTTGAAGTCTTCAGTACTTTAGTCTTCAGCTGTTGAAGTCTTCAGTACTTTAGTCTTTAGCTGTTGATCTTCAGACTTTGGTCTTCAGCTTTTGAAGTCTTCAGTACTTTAGTTCTTTAGCTGTTGAAATCTTCAGACTTTGTCAAACAGCTAATCAAGTCTTCAGCAGTTGTTGTGATGTATGTGGGACTTAGAGGTTTTTCTGATCAGGCTCATTGGTTCTTTTGGTCCAACAAACTCCCCCTGAACCAATGCAGCCAAAACCTCTAAACTTATTGAAGATGTCCCACTTATTATGGCAGAAGGATTGGTCTTTTTGTCTTCTAGATCAGCTCAGAAGTGACCCTTTTAAGCACAGGCCTGGGAAGAAGTCTCAATGATCTGTTTGGCAAAGTATGAATGGGAACTCTGTCTTGGGGAACTGGACACAGAGTTGTTACCCCATCCATGAGATCTACTTCTCCACTATGAGTCTGTATGACACTCTTGTGTAGGCCTCAAGGAAGGTAATTTGTTCCTCCATGGTCAGCTCTTCAGCACCTCCTTCAAATAATGATTCAGGCCCATAGTACTCAGATAGGTATTTGACCTGTTTCCCATTCTTTAGCTCCACAGTTGTTATATTCTATAAGCAAATTCATCAGGGTGATTACCCTCTAGGAACAACTGGAGCTCATTCTTTCTGACTTCTTCAAGCCTCTTATAAACTAACCCCTTTTTCACCATTTTATATTCAAGCATCTTCTGTGGGGTTTGGTTAGCTTTATAAGCTTTCTTGAACTCTTCTAGGATTTCCGGGTGATACTACAAAGACCAGGGAGATCACTTCATCTACAATCTTTTTCACCTGGCCAATGTATCTCTATGGAATGTTTTTCTTGTGAATCTTATGAGACACCCTGGGATCAGGCCAAATCCTTACTCTCTCCTTTTGATATTGAAATGTATGCTTAAGTGTATAATCTGAGAGCTTGCTTCTTCATGTTGATGATAGAAAATGTGGCTGAATATGCTTTGTCAACCCTCCTCAACAATTCCTCATCGTGTTGTTTGTGAAGTTCTTCTTCTTCTAGCTTCACTTTCACAATTTGTCTTTGAGTTTTAGGAGTAATTGTTGGGGAGTGACTTGTGGCCTTTGGCACTGTATAACAGCTGAGAGTGGCAGTCTATCTTCATCATCTTCTCATCATCTTCTTCATCATCAACCTCAACCTTCTCTTCTTCTTCTGGGGTACATCATCGGCTATTGGTCTTGAGGGTAAGGGAGTTGGTTTGGTGGGTTGTTTTTTTGGTGGTTTAGGTGTGGGAATGTTAACAGGCTGTTCTAGCATTTTGGAAGTGAGTGTGGCTTTAGATTGCTTGGCTAGTTCAGTCCTGCTCCCAGCACCAGCTTCATTCAAAGCTTCAATAACTAATCCTTTAGTGTATACTTCAGACGAACAGATCTTGGCGGTTATGACAAGATGTTGTCCCTGGACCAAGCCTTGATTTCAATCATTGATCTTCCAAGATATTTTGCTATAAATCTAATCATGATCTCTAGCCTTTCTCTTTCTAACATATCATAACTTGCCCATCTGTTTTGGATTTCTTCAATCTCTAATCTTCTGATCTCAGAGTCAAGTTTGTCAGTGTCATGGCCTTGCCTAAAAAACTGATCAATGATGTTATCCATTGATCTGCTGTGTTCGGCATCAGCCACTTTTACCATCAGCTCCAAGGCAGTCTCCTTCTCATTCTTTCTTTTCTTTGATTTCTCCATGTCAGCTTCCATCCCTTCTCTTTTTCAATCTCCACAGCAACTCCTTCTCTTTTTCACTATCACTTCTGTTTCTTTCTCTTTCTCTTTCCTCTCTGCACTCCTCTTTCTTTTTGCTTTCACTGACTGAATCTCCCCCTTTTTGGTTGCATTGGTTGCAAGGGTTTGATTGTCAGAAAGCTGTTTGCCCACAACTTCCTCTATCAAGGTTGTATTACTGAGGAAAGCCTCTCATAAATGGTTTTGATCACTATATTAGTGATTATAGGTGTGATGAGAGGAGGGAATTTTGAAAGATAGTAGTATTTGCTCAGGGGGGTTCTGTTCCTGAGAAATAGTTCCAGAAGCAGAGGCAGGTGGCTGAGAATTTGGAGTGGCTCTATGTTTAGGAGACCTTCAAATGAGGTGTTCCATGGTGGGGTTTGAGAGGCAGATGGTCTTTGATCCGCAGAAGTTTTGGCAAGCACCTCTTTGAGTCTGCTCACCTCCTCTTCCAGGATGGTGTTTTGGGCTAATACATCGTAAAAGAAGCCCAGGTCATCATCAGTGGTTTCTGAATCACCTGACCTCCTGATAGAATCAGGATGAACATGCACTGAGTGTAGATCAGTTGTAGCATGTGCCCCTTTGTCTTGGAACTGGGGACTTCCTGCCTCAGGACTATGTCCTTCATTAGCAGTTGCCTGTGGTAAGGTCTTAGTAATGGTACCAACTACATCCTGATCATATGCTGAACCAGGATAAGAGGCATCCTCAACAGAAGTTCTATTCTCCTTTTCTACACTAGGAAATGGAACATTGTAACCCCTATGCTGTGGGTTATCAGATGCACTTGGATCCTCCCCCTCAATGGTAGAGGTATGCCCAGTTGTAATTGGTATCTGGGGACGGGGTGAGGAGTGCAACTGACTCAGCACTTGTGCAACAATTAGTGTAGGACTTTGGGGGCGGTTGCATGTGGTGATTGGGTAGAAGCAGATTGCACCCGGGGTGAATGGTGCGCTTTAATGGTAACCCTCTCAAGTGAGATAGGTTCCAGTAGTGTGGGTTCCCCAATATTGGTTGCAATAGGATCCTGTAGAGGGGATACCTGTGCGGCTTTGGCAGGTTGAGTCTTTGACACAACTGGGGGTTAATACCAGTATGTGCTTCCTGTGTTTGTGGTACAGGGGCATCCTCAGGGGACTCATCTCCCTGAGTAGCCGTTTTGGCTTTTTGGATTTAGGTTTGGTGGGGACTCTGGTTCTGGAGGTGGTGGCTGTGCGTTCCAACTGCGTGGGTTTTCGCAGTTTGGCAGCCTGTTTCAGTGTGTGGTCAGAGTTATGCCTGGAGTATACTTCAGGCAATACAGCCGTTGTAGAGACTCCAAGGCCAACAAGTCCCTCAGCTTTCAGCTGATTCTCTATGATGGCCATAATGAACGAGGATATAATATCCATCGATTAGAAAGAGGTTTTGAGGCCATATCCTTAAGTTCAAGAAAAATAATTTCAGAAAAGTTTAAGTCTTGTTGCTCAAGGATAGAGAATAGTACCTGCTGCCACCTGGTAGACATTTGATCCCAAGGGATGTCTTAGGAGCTAAGCAAACATTAACCATGTGAAAGATAAGACGTTCTGCATCATGGAAATGCTTCTTCAGGATGGTAGAGGCACTGAGGTTTCCTTGATATCCATGAGGGGAAAGGATAAATCAGTTGTGCCCTTTGGATACCCAGTAGGGAAAGTGGCATCATTCAGGTTAAGGGTTGTGGCGAATGACTTCCGGAGTGATGACCACTGATGATTGTTGACGAACGACGGAGAGAGTCGGTGTTGTTCTCCCCAGTTAGAAGGGTGACGTTCGTCCAAAACTGTGGTTGTAGGATTCAACATGAATGGTGGTTTTAGAAGGAAGGCCATTTGGTAGGGAGATTGGACCATTAGATCAATGGCGTTGTCGAACTTTGTCCAGAAAGGTGATTTTGTGAGGTAGGCAACACAGTTATGGCGTGGTTTGAGCTGCATGGTCGCCATTAATGAGAGAGAAGTTTTGAGATTTGAACGTTAGGTTTGGAGAGGATGAGCGCTGAAGGATTAGGTATGGGGTATTTATAGGGTAAGGGTTAGAAAACGACTGAAGGGTTTGGTGTTAATCATCAGTAGTTGTAAACGACTGATGACATGGTATACCCTTCAGAAGTTGAAGCAACTGAAGTCTTGGTTTAGGCATCACAGTTATAAAACTACTGAAACCATGGTATTGACTTCAGATGTGAAAACAACTAAAGACTCGATGTTGTCTTCAGGTGTTGTAAACAACTGATAACTTGGTATTAGTCATTAGTAGGTGTGAAACTACTGAAGACATGGTTTTGTCATCAGTTGTTGTGAACAGCTGATGACTTGGTGTTAGTCATCGGTAGTTGTGAAACTACTGAAGACATGGTTTTGTCATCAGTTGTTGTAAGCACTGTGAACTTGGTGTTAGTCATCAGTAGTTGTGAAACTAATGAAGACATGGTTTTGTCATCAGTTGCTGTAAACAGTTGATGACTTGGTGTTAGTCATCAGTAGTTGTGAAACTACTGAAGACATGGTTTTGTCATCAGTTGTTTAGAATGAAACAACAGTTGTAGAAACAACTGAGGAGAAAGTTCTCATCAGTAGTTTTTGTCAATCATAGCCTTTCAGCTGTTTCATACTGTCCTCAACACTTACTTATCAGCCTTTAGCTGTTTTCAGTTGTTTCATAGGACATCAGTACTTATCTGTTTTTACTGACATCATTAGTTGTAACTTTATCAGGTTTTTGTAACAGAATCGTACTATATGTGATATGGTACTAATGATCATCAGTACTTATTACTGAGATCATCAGTAGTTATCACTTATTCTAGCTGCAGCATACCAAGCCTTAACACTAGGTTTTGGAAAGTTGAACTATCCAAAGGCTTAGTAAAAATGTCTGCAAGCTCATCAGCACTAGCACACAACTTAGGATCAATTAGACTTTTTCAAAACAATCCCTAATAAAATGATGTCTGATCTCTATATGTTTGGTCCTAGAGTGTTGGACTGGATTTTTGACAATGCACAGAGCTGAAGCACAATCCATTAATAATAGAGTCTTAGTCTCTGTAATGCCATAATCCAAAAGTTGGTTCTGAAGCCAGAGTACCTGAGAAGTACAACTTGTAGTTGCAATGTACTCTGCTTCAGCAGTGGATGTAGCAACAAATGTTTGTTTCTTACTCTGCTAAGAAATCAAACAGTTGCCTAGGAATTGACATCCACCAGAAGTTGACTTTCTAGTTAACTTGCACCCGGCATAGTCACTATCTGAAAAAGCAACTAATTTGCAAGAGTGTCCAGTGGAATACCATAAACCTAGAGATTGTGTACCTTGCAAATATCTAAAGATCCTCTTGACTGCAATCAAATGAGACTCTTTAGGAGCAGCCTGAAATCTAGCACAGACACAAGTACAAACATGATATCTGGTCTAGAAGCTGTTAAGTACATCAAAGACCCAATCATACATCTGTAAAGTGTTTCATCAACAGCTTTACCTTTCTGATCCGCATCCAGTTGTGTGGTGTTGCACATGGGAGTAGAACAGGGCTTACAATTTTGTAAATCCAACTTATTCAAAAGATCTTTTGTATATTTGGACTGATGAATAAAGGTTCCATCAGCCTTTTGTTTGATCTGCAAACTAGAAAGAACTATAATTCTCCCATTGCACTCATTTCAAACCTCTTTTTCATTAATTGGTAAAATCATCACACAACTGGGGATCAGAGGATGCAAAAATAATATCATTAACATAAATTTGAACAAGTAGCTTATGCTGATCCACCTTCTTAATAAACAAAGTTTTATCTATGGAGCCTCTAGTGAAATTATTCTTGAGAAGAAAAGTGGAAAGAAATGTCTTCATACCAGGCTCTAGGAGCTTGTTTCAACCCATAAAGAGCCTTATCAAGTTTATACACCCATTCAGGATGTTTATTGTCCTCAAAACCTGGTGGTTGACACACATAAACTTCTTCTTTTATTTTGCCATATAAAAATGCACTTTTGACATCCATTTGAAAAACTTTAAGATGGTGGAATGCAGCATAGGCTAAGAACAATCTATTGCCTCTAGTGTGGCTACAGGGGAAATGTTTTATCATAATCAATACCTTCTTCTTGTGAGAACCCCTGTACAACTAGTCTAGCCTTGTTCTTAACAATAAGCCCATTTTCATCAGTTTTATTCCTAAATACCATTTAGTGCCTATTGCACACTTACCTGGGGTAGAGGAACCAGTTCTCACACTTGCTGTTTCTGGAGCTGAAGTAGCTCAGCTGCTGCGGCTTCAACCCATCCATTGTCTCTTAAAGCAATAGATAGTCTTTGGCTCTAGCTGACTGATGAAGAGAGAGCATAGAAGCAGAAGTTAGACAATTGACTTCTTGTTAAAACTACATCATTGATATCACCAATGATTTGAGACATTGAGTGATTCTTCAGCTCTTGATAAACAATGATATCTATGCAAGTGTTGATAGAACCTTCAGCAGCAGCAGATGTTGATGCAGACTCTTGAAACCAAGAATTTGATGGTAACTCAAAAGATGTAGGGAATCAGAAATCTCATCAGCATTTGTTGTGGATGGAATTGCTGAAGCTACAGGAACATCAAGTTTAGCAGACTCAGCAGTTGATCACTAAACTTGAATAGGTGAGTATTGATATTATCATCATCATCATCAATACCACCAGGTGGAAGACATGATGCAGAAGAAGATTTATCCACATGATCTGCAACAACTGGAGGTTGATAAGGAACATTTGCAGTATGTCCAAATCAAACAACTCCACAGAGTTTTGTGGAATCTTGTCCATTGGAGATTCATTAAACTTCACATGCAAAGTCTCTTCAACTATCTTTGTTCTGCAGTTGAAGACTCTGTATGCTTTGCAAGTAGATGAATAACCAACAAAATACCCTGCATCCACCTTAGGATCAAATTTTTGGAGTTGATCCTTTGTGTTGAGAATAAAACAGGACACCCAAATGCTCTAAAGAATGAATTAGAGGAGCCAAGTGATGTAGAACTTAATGGAGTCTTCATCAACCTCTGATTACTAAGGCTCTATTCTGCACATAGCAAGCTGTATTAACAGCTTCAGCCCAAAAGGTCAGTGGCAAACTAGAGTCAGCCAACATAGACCTTCCAGCTTCAATTAGGGTTCCTGTCTTTCTCTCCACTACTCCATTTGATTCTGGAGTCCTTGGGATGCTAAACTGCCTTTTGATGCCCTTTGAAAGATAAAATTCATCAAGTGTATGGTTTCTGAATTCAGTTCCATTGTCACTCCTATACACTTGACTGAAAGGGAATAATGCTTCTCAACATGCAACACAAAGTTGATAATCTTCTGAGCAACTCATCCTTTGAATGTAGAAAGAAAGTCCATACAAATCTGGAGTAATCATCTACAATTACCAGACAGTACTTCTTCTTTGCCATGCTCATCACTCTCACAGGACCAAATAGATCCATATGCAGTAATTGCAAGCAGGCAGTGGACTTAGGCTCTTCAATAGGAGGGAATGAGACTTTGTGCTGTTTCCTTTTAAAAAGCAGTGCAGGTTCATCAGAGTGGAACACCTTTATTGGTAAGCCTCTCACTAAACTATTGTGGATCAGCTGATTCATGTTTTGAAATTAACATGACCCGCCTTCTATGCCACAGTTTAGATTCCTGAGGAGAGGCTTTGGAAAATAGGCAAGGATGGCCTCGAAATTTATTTCTTGGAAAGATCTAGGGCATACACTCTTCCTGTCCTGTTGGCCCTCAGGAGAGTGTGATCATCCAACACCTTATCAATCAAATTCAGAACTTTGGATGAAAGAATCTGCAGTTCTGACTTATGAAAAAGAAACATGGCCTTTATCCACATTTGACTCACACTCAAGAGATTGTACTTGAGATTTTCCACATAATTAACATCATCAAACTTTATTTCTCCTTGGAGACAAAGCCTTTTCCAATGATGTAACCCTAGCATCATTGCCAAAAGAAACAAACCCCTTCTTTCCTTGAGAGTAGTCATGAAGAAGAGAGTTGTTCCCTGTCATATGCATAGATCCCCACTGTCTACATACCAGATGCTACTTTGCATGTTGAAGAACCCTACAATCATAAACAATTAGTTAGTTTTTGAGACCCAAACCTTTTTCGTTTTGGGTCTATTCACATCAACAGATGGTAAACTAACAGACTTGCTATGAATAACAGCCTGAGGGGATGGAGATGGTGAAGAAGAAGATTCCTTTGGCATGGATTTTCTTCTCTGTGGTTTCAACACAGGAGCATCTAATTGGTTGACTCTCCCCATAGATGTGAACCATCATAACAAGTTGTGTCTGATTTTATGATAAATCCTTCAGCTTATCAGACACATTAGTGCTTGAGTTGGATGGGTTCCTGTGTTGTACCATCTCTCTTTGAACAACCTCAGCTGTTGCCTGTTTAACCCCTTTCTTTTTGGATTTTGGGGGTTACAGGTTTTGATGTTGCTCGTACAAATTTGATTTCAAACTCAGTTTTCATTTTATCCATTTCTCTTAATGTTTTCATTATGTTTGAGTTTAGAGCCCTTTTTATACCAGCAATCATCAGTAAGATGATTGAAAAAGACACATATTTCACATGGTTTTTTCTTCATCTTAAGTTGATCATCTGCTGAAAAAGATGAAACTACTGAAGACTTGTTCTTCAGCAGTTTGCTATCAGTATTAGCAGTTTTCTTCCCTTTAGTACCTGCTTTCTTGATATCTTCTTCAGTAGTTTTCCCACCCTTTCTACTTGCAGTTTTCTTCCTTTAGTACATGTAGTAGTTTGGGCTTGTTCTCCAGGTGTTATGACATTCTTTTTAGTACTTTCAGTACTTTGTGAAATATCACCTGGATGTGATCAACTTTGTGATCATGTGAGTGTCAGCATTTGAACCATCAACATCAGCTGATAGTTTCTGAGAGGAATTAATGCTGACTTCTACTTCTGATGGTGTTGTATCAGATAGTAGATCACATGATGAAAGGATTGGTTATTGCTTTCACCATCAGATTCTACTCTGCTCTGGGAGTAAAGTCTGTAGGAGGAGCAGTGTGATTATAACCAATGCCAAACTTACATTGGAAGCAGATTGCTTACTAAGAATCATTTCAAAACCTTATAAGAATTTACCCATCGATCACACTCAACCTGGGTAGTTGCAAGTGTTTCTTTGAGGTCTCTGTACTTCTTAGAAGTATCTCTTCCCTAGCCTTATCATCAGTGATTTGGCATTTAGTTTGTAAATCTCATCATTCTTATCATTAATCACAGACTCAAATTCAGCTTTGCTTTTGGAAATTGTTTGTTCTAGCTCAATGTTCTTGTTATTAAAGCTACATTTGCTTCTCTAATAGATGCAAATGCGGCTATGCATGTTTCAGAACATAGTTTGGCTTTTGCCTCAGAGGATACCTGTGATACCTATGATGTAGAGGCATTAGAGGTGAAGTATCAGCAGACTCCAAAGCCACAAGAGCTAGATTTCCAAAAGGACTGTCACCACCATGTTGACCAGCACCAGAGAACAGTTGTTCATGACCAGACAAATCATCTGGTAAACTGCTCCAGTCAACAACTCCTGGGTGAAAAAGTTGTGTTGTTGAGGTTGAGTTTGTTGATGAGATTGAGAAGGTTGAGGTTCAGTAATGCATGCGGTTGTTGTGCAATTGGAGGTTGAACCGGATTTGGCTGAGGCAAGTAATAGCAGGGTAAAGGATATGACATTGGACCCTGGGGGACAAAGTATGCAGGAGATACAGGGTGTGATTGATGACCTGAACCAGCAGGATGTTGCCCTTTGTTTTGTAGACTAGTGCTAGGAAAAGTCACAAAGGATGCAGAAGAGTTAGATCCAGTTGATCTACATTCTCTTGAAAAGTGTCCAAGCCTTTGGCATTTGTGACACCTCAACTTACTCTTGTCAAAACGAACTTTGGTTTTGCTAGAGAGTCCAGGAAATTTCCTGCCAGTTCTCTTGTAGAACTTCTGAGATCTGATATTAACTAAGGCCATTTGGCTTAGAATATCCATCTCTTCTAAATCATCATCAGCAATTCCTTCAGATCATCCATGATGAAGCATAGATTGTCACTATTACTGCCAGAATGACTATCAATACCAACAAATGCATGATCAGAACTGTTTGAAGAGAAATCAATATGCTCATCATAATTGCTTTCAGATGTAGCATATTCTGACTCATGACTAACCAAGGCAGTGTTCCCTGGTACAAAGTCATCAGTGAGCTTTCCTGATGATGACAGTTTCCTTTTCTGCTCTATCTCTCTTTCGAATGTAAGCAGTTTCCCATGAAGTTGGGTGAGAGATAGACTATCCAGATTTGCACTAGAGCGTAGGACAATAGTGTATGTGTCCCATCTCTCAGGCAGTGATCTGAGGAATCTGTTATTCATCTGGCTGTTGGTGTATTCCTGTTTCACCATTTTCAGCTTAGAGATCAAACAGGAAAAACGCTCAAACTGTTGAGTCAGTGTCTCACCCTTTTTATGAGAGAATGTCTCATATTGTTGGGCGAGGATTTCTCTGTTGTTTGCTAAGACCTCATCAGTTCCACCGAATTATTCCTTCAGTGCATTCCAGAGGTCATGAGCAGTTTCATGATGCATAAGCTCTGAATAGATTTCATTAGGCAGTGCCATGGCCAAAATTCCATGGGCTTTAGCATCAATCTCAAACAGTTTTCGATCTTCATCTGAGTATTGTTCCTTCTTCTTCGGAACCATTTGATTGGTTTCCGGATTGTTCACCATAGGCTTATGTGGTCCATGTACAACAGATGTCCAACAACCTGAACTGTTAACAGACAGGTGATGAAGCATCCTTCGTTGCCATATGTTATACTCAGTCCTAACCAGCATCGGAGGCTTGGTTGAGGAACCGGTATTGTGAGGGTCATTAGAAGGAGTAGTCATCTCAGATTCAACCAAATTCAATTAAGCTATAACAGATTTAGAACAAAACACAACGAATCAAATTGAACCAAGAGAGATCTCAAAATAAAAAAGCGAAAGCAGCAGAAATTCAATAATCTATAACCAGTTCTTGCAAATAAGCTAATTCAATCAAACATAGATATCAAATAGCAGTTTCAATGATCAACTGTTAGATCGATCAATGATTAACCAGCTCTGATACCATTTGTTAGGATCAGCGATCTACGTTTGATTGATTAGAGAGTATAGCAGCGGAAATCAAACAATGAATTAGCTAATTCACAAGAACACAAAAGATATTCAAGGTAAGAACAAACGGTTATAGACAGAAAGAATTCTGCAAATACATTTCATTCAGTATTCGCTTTCATGGTAACAGAATGTCACACATACAATTAGGTCAACATCTCTTATATAGGAGATGTGACGTCTGCTGATGTCACTTGATAGTGACATCTAACAGAATTTATTCAAACTACTGATAGTTAACACAACTACTGAAGATTTCAAACAGCTGACATCTTCTTACAAAAATGCTAAGTGTTAACTATCACTACAACTACTGAAAAGAAACTACTGAAACTACAACAACTGAAGAACATGCTCTTCAGTCGTTTTACAAATACTGAAACAGAAAGAAAAATACTGAAAGGAAACCATCACAAAAACTGAAGAATGCTTCTTCAGCTGTTGTAACAAACTCTGAAGGCTTCAGTACTTGTTCTTGAACTTCAGCTGTTGTCATCGGCTAATGTCTTCAGTCTTTGTACTTCAGCTGTTGAACTTTAGTACTTTGTTCTTCAGCTGTTGATCTTCAGACTTTGGTCTTCAGCTGTTGAAGTCTTCAGTACTTTAGTTTTCAGCTGTGAAGTCTTCAGTACTTTAGTCTTCAGCTGTTGATCTTCAGACTTTGGTCTTAACTTTTGAAGTCTTCAGTACTTTAGTTCTTCAGCTGTTGAAATCTTCAAACTTTGTCAAACAGCTGATCAAGTCTTCAGCAGTTGTTGTGATGTCTGTGGGACTTAGAGGTTTTTCTGATCAGGCTCATTGGTTCTTTTGGTCCAACACAAATCAAACAAAACTTTAAAGTAAATCACAAATCAGACTACAAAAACCATAAATCAAACAAAATACTAAACCAAATCACTAACCCAAACCAAGTCACTAACCATACAAACTAAAATCACTAGTCATACAAACTAAAATCACAAATCATACTACTAATATCACAAATTAAACAAAACCGTAAACTAAATCACAAATCATCCCATCTAATATCACAAATCTAATAAAACCCTAACCTAAATCACAAACCATACAATCTAATATAACAAATCAAACAAAACCCTATGTGAGATCCGGTAATTTTCCGTTATCAAACTCCGTTAGTTCCGTTAGGTCTTGCATACACAGTCGTGGGCACACACTAGTAGTCGTTGAACGTTGGTGACTTAATAAAAATAATCTATGATAAACAACAATAATCTAATTAATAATGTTGATTATTAGTTGTGATTATGTGGTTCATGAATTTATAGAATTTTAAATGTTATTTTATAAATTCTACGCGAGTACGTGACAACGTGTTATATATTCTATGTGTTATGTGACTGTTGTAAATGTTTAGGATTACTATTGTTGGTTAATAAAACTTATAAATTGTAGTCTAGATTGTTTAAAAAGTGTTTAAAAGATTGGTTTTTATAAAACATAATTAAATGGGTTATTTTGTAAATACCTTTTTAATCAAATATTACCATAATTAACCAACCCTAGCCTCCCAAACCCCATTTGTGGCCGAAACCCCCACCCCCACCCTCATTCTTGCAAAATTGATCCATAACACACATAAACAAGTCGATTTTGGTTGATTCCAAGTGTTACAAGTTGTTTTACAAGTCTAATTCTTGATTCTACACGTCTAAAGGTACGTTTTGTCATGTTGTTCATAGATTTCGATTCAAGATGAACCCTAATCCGAAATTGATGATGATTATATGAAATTGATGATTTTTAGATGTTAATATGATGTTAGTTAGGTTGTATGAATGTTGAATGATGTAGATTATGCAAGAAATCTAGGGTTTGATCATCTAGTTCATACATTGCCATAAGAGGAAACTTTTTGTTCTTGGAATTCATGATTTGATGATGCTAAGATGTTAGATGTAATGCTTAGATGTTGGTTAATTGAATTGTGCAAGAAAATCCATGAAATTGTGATATTGATCATGACTTAGTAAAAGTAGAAACTTTTGTGTATGATGTTAGGGAATTTGGATGTTTTGGAGATGATTAACATGTTAGAATGAATGTTATGAACTTGATTACGTATAATATTGATGAAATTATCATTGGATTGGATGCTAGAACAATTTTGGGTGTTACTTTCCCAAAAGGGAAACTTTATTTTTGTAGAACTTTGGATGTGATGAATTAGGCATACTTGTGATGTTAAGATCATTTTAGAGTGATTGTGGATGATGTTTGTTGAGATAGAATGCGTAATTGAATTGTTATGGATGTCTAGTTGATCATGTAGGAAGTATAGGTTTTGTTGATTATACATGAGAATGGATTATGGTTAGTGACTAGGAGATCATGTTTGTGATTGAAACTGATGGTAAATGTCTATGTTGGTTGGAATGAACTAAATGAATGAATGTGATTATGATTGTCATACACGTGTGCGAATCTGAGCCCCCTACTTAGTAGGATTGGCAGGGTTTAGGATGTGAAGTTGTGAGTGGCTTCACATGACATGCGGTGCATGATTAGTCTTCGCGTATGAATTATTTGTTGTGATGTATTTATATATATTTATTAAGCATAATGATTGTTGAGATTTGTATAAGTGTATGACGATCTAATGTGGCATGATGACTTAGGTAGAACCTAGGTTGATAATGAGATATACATGGATAAATTGCATGATACTCTTGTATGTTAAGTTATCATATATGATTAAACTATATTTCAACTAATATGTCACCAACGGGTCAAATGGGTCAACTAGGTTAACCTAGGATTATTTAGGTTCTATGTGTACACGTACTTATGTACTTGTGTGTTCTAGGTAACCTTTGAAGGGTTGTCTTTGCATCTATCACGAGTCTTTTTATTCACTATCATTACACACCAGGTGAGTTCATGCGCCTTTATTTTATAAACTCTCTTCTGGGGGAGGTAGCATACTTGTACTCAAATGCTAATTTGTTATTATAAGTTGTGTATGTTTTAACATAGGCTTAATAATTTGAAAAGTCCTCACACTTTCGGATCGTTAATAATGGTAACTAGCTGGAAATCTTGGGTAGTACTACTGGGTGTGACGAGCCCCACAAGTGCGACTCGAGGTCAAACGGGTGCAATATTGTGCTAACCACACATCGTCACGAACTGGTAAGTCGTGATGGGAGGCAACAAAGCAACACAATCAGCTTTGATCGCGAAATCGCTATGGTTATTACTTGTGAATATAGACTAGCTATCTTATTCAATGCACTTCTTATGCTATACAATTGTTAATATTTATGATAAATGCAAACTCTTGAACTCACCACCATTGTGTTGACATTTTTAGTATGCTATTCTCAGGTCATTAACTCAGCTTGCCATTAGAAGCACAACGCAGGTCCAACATGCATCCTAAGGCTTATTTGATAGATAAGTTGTTAATCTTTATATATGGGGTTTTAAACATTGGGACGGTGCGTGTTTTCCATATTATGCATTCATTTACTTTGGGTTTTTCTTATTTTTGTAAAATGCTCCGCATGGTTTTTCCTTTTGAATTTTGGTAGGTTTTGTTTTGAATGTGACATAATGTCATTCTGAGTAACTAGTGACTGTGATTCTGGTTGTTCACACGCCTCGTGGTAAAACTCCGTGCATGGATTTTGAGGGTTTGACAGATTGGTATCAGAGCCATTGGTTATGGGGCACTAGGATGCATATACACTAGTCTATAACTGCACACAGTTAGTTAGTTACTCATGACTTATCCTTTTACTATATACTCATTGGCATATACATAACATGCACTGCAGCATGGCATCATCATCCCGGGTTTGGGAAAAAGGCGTGCTCATTCTGAGTTCCCTCCACCTATACCTCACGAGTGTATGACTAGCCGTGATATCCTTACCCGTGGGGAGATAGACTAGGATCAACCGTTTGTGCCACCTGAGCGCGATCCTCCACGAGATTGGAGTTATACCCGGCTTATGTAGACCGCATGATTCGTAGAGAGCGTGTTCCGAGGCCAACCACTGTTAGACCTAGGACTAGGTCAGCAACTACATCTACAACACCCACTCTCCCATCTCTGAATGTACCCCTTGAGCAGGTTTTGGCGGCATTGACCGCGACACTTGAGACTGAGCGTCGACGAGTTGGAGTGCTCACTGATGAGAGCTCCACACTAAAGGATGATATGCATCGATTATGGCTAAAGATGGCCATAATTGAGGAGCGCTTGTCGATGCCTATCAAAGGAAATTTCAAGATGGCTGGTAGAGTGATAGATCTTATTGAGCGTGTGGGCAAGCAGGAGCTCCACAATGTGGGTGTCGAGAGCAGACTGACGGGACTAGAAGCACCAGAAGAAGCCCCCGACGATGGAGACAGTGATGGATCAGCTTTGGTCGATTGATTCTCTTTATTCTCATGACTTTGACTGCATAGGGTTTTTCTTAAACCTATGTGGGAGGGTTTGTTTCCCACACAACTGAAAACTTAAATTTTCATATTGATTGAATATTTTATGAGTTACTTACAAATTATTTATGATACATTATTATTTTTGATTATAAATGTTGTGGTTGTGACTGTACATTATTTCTTATTATTTACCATACTTCAATGAGATGATATGTTCGATGTTACTCATTATTGTATTTGTGAATGTAAAGTGAAATATGGACGGTTGAGGTAGAGGAAGCGGATGTGGCCGAGGGCGTGGTGCTGGACAAGGCGCCGGCAACGTGAACATGACCCCAGCTGAATTGGCTGCATTGATAAACCAACACGTGCATGCGGCATTGAACACTCAGCCCGCACAGTTTGGAGGTAAACGATGACACTAGTCATCATTTACACGAATATTCCGTTAGGTGATTAATTCATTTGGTTTATTTTGAATACCTTGACATGTTGAATACAGGACTGCCTGGATGCACATACAAGGCATTCATGGACTGTAAGCCGCATACCTACAGCGGAGTCGAGGGAGCTGTAGGGCTTAAATGAAGGTTCGAGAAGACTGAGTTAGTCTTCGCCAAATGTAACTGTCCAGTGGTGGACCAGGTGAAATACGCCACAAGAACCCTGGAAGGTGTAGCACTCACGTGGTTGAATGCTCAAGTGCAAATGCTTGGCCAGGCAATGGCAAATGCATTACCGTGGGAGGAATTCCAAACAATGATGACAGAGGAATACTGCCCCCACGATAAGGTTCAAAAGTTGGAAGCTGAGTTCTTGCAAATGAAGATGGAAGGGTCTAACGTTGAGGCTTATACTACTAGATCTCATGAGCTAGCTACACTTTGCCTAGCATGGTTAACTGGCTGAGCCGACGTATTGAGCTCTATTTACGTGGCTTAGTCCGGGATTTAGAGTATGGTGACTACTGCAAATCTTCCTACTATACATCAGGTTATTCGACTGGCTCACAAGCTCACTGATCAAGCTGTGGAGCAGGTGAAGTTACCTAAGCGGGGCGTTGTGGCAAGCGTGCCCGACAACAAACGCAAGTGGGAGAACAACACCAATAAAGGATCTTCATCTAGTAACCAACCTTAGCAACACCAACCTCAACATCAACATCAGCATAGACGATTTGATAACAATCGAAACTTCCACCAATCATCATCATCATCTCAAGGACAAAGTGGATATGTGGGGAAAAACCCAAAATGCAACCGATTCAACTACCACCACATTGGCAGGTGTGATAGCTTCCGATGCCAGCGTTGTGGGAAGGTTGGACATGGGCAAAGGATTGCCGTGGAAAACTAATAAAGAAGCCTCAACAACCTCAGCTGCCTCAATAGCCTCATGACACACCAAAGGGTGCTTTGAGTGTGGAAAGGAAGGGCATTTCAAAAAGAACTGTCAACTGAAAAGAAATGAGAATGGCAATAGAAATGGTGGCAATAACAACAATGGTGGTAATGGTGACAATAATGGAGGCAACAATGGTGGAGCCAAAGGGAGAGCTTTTGTCATGGGTTCAGGTGAAGCTCTAAATGATCCTACTACTGTTACTGGTAAATTTCCTGTTAATGGTCATTTTGCTTCTGTACTATTTGACATGGGAGTCGATAGGAGTTTTATCTCTACTAAGTTTTGTAGTCTCTTAAGTGATATGCCCACTGTCTTGGAGTCTAAGTACGTTGTAGAGTTGGCTGATGGTAAGCAAATCTTTGTTTCGCATATCCTTATGAATTGCTAGATAGAACTTGCTGGTCATACCTTTGGCATTAACCTTATGCCTGATACTCTTGGAAGTTTCGATGTGGTCGTCGGCATGGACAGGCTGTCCGAGAAGCAAGCAGAAGTGATTTCTTATGAGAAGGTCATTCGTATTCCCATGGTAGATGGGGAAATGCTTTTGGTTAAGGGCGAGAAGAGTGATGCTGTGATAGGCATCATATCGTTCATGAAGGCTCAGAAGTGGTTACGCAAGGGCCACTTAGCCATATTAGCTCTCGTCTCTAACCAGCAACAAGAGAAAATGAAGATAGAAGACATTCTCGTGGTTCGTGATTTTCCAGAGGTGTTTCCAGAGGATCTGCCTGGACTACCACCTCACCGCGAAGTTGAATTTCAGATCGATTTGACTCCTAGAGTTGCTCCAATTGCAAGAGCACCTTACCGGTTAGCACCGAATGAACTGCAAGAACTAGCAACACAACTTCAGGAGCTGTTGGATAAAGGATTTATTCGATCGAGCTCATCACCATGGGGAGCACCTGTTCTCTTTGTGAATAAGAAAGATGGCACATTCCGAATGTGCATCGACTATAGGGAGCTGACACAAGTCATAGTCAATAACCGATACCCGTTACCTCGTATCGACGACTTGTTTGATCAGCTTCTGGGATCAAGCTATATTCGAAGATTGATTTGAGATCTGGTTATCATCAACTAAAAGTTCGAGAAGAGGATATTTCCAAAACCGCATTCCGTACTCGTTACGGTCACTATGAGTTCTTGGTCATGTCTTTTGGGTTGACTAATGCACTAGCAATGTTCATGGATCTCATGAATCGCATGTGCAAACCCTATCTTGATCAGTTTGTTATTGTGTTCATCAATGACATATTGATTTATTCTAGGACCAAGGAGGAACCCAAGGAGCAACTACGTCTAATTCTTGAATTACTTAGAAAGGAACAGTTGTACGCAAAATTTTCCAAGTGTGATTTCTGGATTCATGAGGTGCAATTCTTGGGTCACATTGTTAATGAGAAGGGAATACATGTGGATCCTGCAAAGATTGAGGTGATAAGGAACTAGTCGGTACCCAAGACGCCTAGTGAGATAAGGCAATTTCTTGGTCTAGCAGGGTACTATCGACGTTTCATAGAGGGATTCTCAAAGATTGCTCAACCTCACATAGCTTTGACCCATAAAGGAACAACCTATAAATGGGTGAGAGTTAAGAAGCTGCTTTTCATTTGCTGAAGCAGAAACTCTGTAGCGCACCGATACTAGCATTACCCGAAGGAAGTGATGATTTTGTAGTTTATTGCAATGCTTCTATCCAATGGATTGGGTTGTGTCCTGATGCAACGTGACAAGGTGATAGCTTATGCCTTGCGACAACTGAAGGTACATGAAAATAACTACACTACTCATGACTTGGAGTTAGGAGCAGTGGTATTTGGCTTGAAGATTTTGAGACATTACTTGTACGGTACCAAGTGCACAATTTACACCGATCACAAAAGTCTTCAGCACATCTTTGAGCAGAAAGAGCTAACATGAGGCAACGACGCATGGTGGAATTGTTGAACGATTATGACTGTGCCATTAAATACCACCCGGGAAAGGTGAATGTAGTCGCCGATGCCGTGAGTAGAAAGGAAAACTCTAAATCTCGACGAGTGTGTGCCCTACAATTGACGATTAGCACTTACTTGCCCGAGAAAGTTAAGGGAGCCCAGAAAGAAGCCTTGAAAGGTGAGAACGTTAAATCTGAATCTTTACAAGGATGGGTAAACAATTGGAAGTCAAATCCGATGGAATTTGGTATTTCATGGATAGACTATGGGTGCCTTTGTATGGAAATCTAAGAGACTTGGTTATGAGTGAAGCACACAAGTCTAAATATTCCATACACCCTGGCTCTAACAAAATGTGTAAGGATCTGAAGGCGCACTATTGGTGGCCAAATATGAAGGCTGATGTAGCTACATACGTGAGCAAATATCTTACTCTTCTAAGGTTAAAGTCGAATATCAGAAACCATCTGGGTTATTGCGACAACCTGAGATCCCCTTGTGGAAGTAGGAACAGATTTCCATGGATTTTATCACTAAGTTGCCCAAAACTACTAGTGGTTGTGACACGATATAAGTAACTGTGGACCGACTCACTAAGTCAGCTCACTTCTTGGAAATCAAGGAAACTGACAAGAAGGACAAGTTAACTAGAATTTATTTGAAAGAGATAGTTTCGAGACATGGCGTGCCGATCTCAATTATATCTGATCGAGATGCTCGTTTTACGTCTCATTTCTGGCAGTCGTTACAAAATCTTTAGGTACAGTCTGGATATGAGCACTGCCTACCATCCAGACCGATGGTCAGAGTGAACGTACCATTCAAATTTGGAGGACATGTTGCGTGCTTGTGTGATCAACTTTTGGAATAATTGGGAAGCTCATTTACTATTGGTTGAGTTTTCTTACAGCAATAGTTATCATATAGCATCAAGGCAGCACCATTTGAGGCATTATATGGGCGAAAGTGTAGATCACCAGTTTATTGGGCAGAAGTTGGTGATAGTCAGTTAACCAGTCCTGAGTTGGTACATGAGACCACTGAGAAGATAGTACACATATAAAACCGCATGGCAGTAGCGTGAGATAGACAAAAGAGTTATGTAGACAACGACAGAAACCCTTGGAGTTTCAATCGGTGACAAAGTGTTGCTAAAAGTCTCACCGTGGAAAGGTGTGATTCGGTTGGCAAAAGAGGCAAGCTTAATCCAAGATACGTCGGACCATTTGAGATTTTGGAAAGAATAGGTCCAGTGGCGTATCAATTGGACTTACTGATTCATTGAGTGGCATTCACAATGTATTCACGTCTCGAATCTAAAGAAGTGTCTATCTGACGAGACTAGTTGTAACACTCGAGGAAGTACAAGTAGATGATCAACTACGCTTTGTTGAGGAACCGGTTGAAGTGATAGATCGTGAGGTCAAGACTCTTAATAAAAGTAAGATACCTATAGTCAAAGTTCGTTGGAACTCAAAACGTGGACTGGATTCATGTGGGAACGCGAGGATCAGATGAAGCTTAAGTATCCTCATCTGTTCGAAGCGACAAAAATGGTCGGAGAAGGTACTAATTAAATTTTGAGACGAAATTTATTTCAACATGGGGATGATGTGACAACTCACTCGATTTCATTATGCCAATGTAGTAAACCAGGATGTAGCACAACCATCTAACGCAATTTTCGGGACGAAAATTCTTTAAACATGGGGATAATGTGACATCCGGTAATTTTCCGTTACCAAACTCCGTTAGTTCCGTTAGGTCTTGCATACGCGTGTCGTGGGCACACACTAGTTGTCGTTAAACGTTGGTGACTTAATAATAATAATCTATGATAATCAACAATAATCTAATTAATAATGTTGATTATTAGTTGTGATTATGTGGTTCATGAATTTATAGAATTTTAAATGTTTATTTTATAAATTCTACGCGAGTACGTGACAACGTGTTATATATATTCTATGTGTTATGTGACTTGTTGTAAATGTTTAGGATTACTATTGTTGGTTAATAAAACTTATAAATTGTAGTCTAGATTGTTTAAAAAGTGTTTAAAAGATTGGTTTTTATAAAACATAATTAAATGGGTTATTTTGTAATACCTTTTTAATCAAATATTACCATAATTAACCCAACCCTAGCCTCCCAAACCCCATTTGTGGCCGAAACCCCCACCCCTACCCTCATTCTTGCGAAATTGATCCATAACACACATAACAAGTCGATTTTGGTTGATTCAAGTGTTACAGTTGTGTTTTACAAGTCTAATTCTTGATTCTACACGTCTAAAGGTACGTTTTGTCATGTTGTTCATAGATTCGATTCAAGATGAACCCTAATCCGAAATTGATGATGATTATATGAAATTGATGATTTTTAGATGTTAATATGATGTTAGTTAGGTTGTATGAATGTTGAATGATGTAGATTATGCAAGAAATCTAGGGTTTGATCATCTAGTTCATACATTGCCATAAGAGGAAACTTTTTGTTCTTGGAATTCATGATTTGATGATGCTAAGATGTTAGATGTAATGCTTAGATGTTGGTTTAATTGAATTGTGCAAGAAAATCCATGAAATTGTGATATTGATCATGACTTAGTAAAAGTAGAAACTTTTGTGTATGATGTTAGGGAATTTGGATGTTTTGGAGATGATTAACATGTTAGAATGAATGTTATGAACTTGATTACGTATAATATTGATGAAATTTATGGATTGGATGCTAGAACACTTTTGGGTGTTACTTTCCCAAAAGGGAAACTTTATTTTTGTAGAACTTTGGATGTGATGAATTAGGCATACTTGTGATGTTAAGATCATGTTAGAGTGATTGTGGATGATGTTTGTTGAGATAGAATGCGTAATTGAATTGTTATGGATGTCTAGTTGATCATGTAGGAAGTATAGGTTTTGTTGATTATACATGAGATGGATGGTTAGTGACTAGGAGATCATGTTTGTGATTGAAACTGATGGTAAATGTCTATGTTGGTTGGAATGAACTAAATGAATGAATGTAATTTGATGTCATACACGTGTGCGAATCTGAGCCCCCTATTAGTAGGATTGCAGGGTTTAGGATGTGAAGTCGTGAGTGGCTTCACATGACATGCGGTGCATGATAAGTCTTCGCGTATGAATTATTTGTTGTGATGTATTTATATATATTTATTAAGCATAATGATTGTTGAGATTTGTATAAGTGTATGACGATCTAATGTGGCATGATGACTTAGGTAGAACCTAGGTTGATAATGAGATATACATGGATAAATTGCATGATACTCTTGTATGTTAAGTTATATATGATAAACTATATTTCAACTAATATGTCACCAACGGGTCAAATGGGTCAACTAGGTTAACCTTGGATTATTTAGGTTCTATGTGTACACGTACTTATGTACTTGTGTGTTCTAGGTAACCTTTGAAGGTTGTCTTTGCATCTATCACGAGTCTTTATTCACTATCATTACACACCAGGTGAGTTCATGCCCTTATTTTATAAACTCTCTTCTGGGGGAGGTAGCATACTTGTACTCAAACACTAATTTGTTATTATTAGTTGTGTATGTTTTAACATAGGCTTAATAACTTGAAAAGTCCTCACACTTTCGGATCGTAATAATGGTAACTAGCTGGAAATCTTGGGTAGTACTACTGGGTGTGACGAGCCCCACCTGTGCGACTCGAGGTCAAACAGGTGCAATATTGTGTTAACCACAACATCGTCACGACCTGGTAAGTCGTGATGGGAGGCAACAAAGCAACATAGTCAGCTTCGATCGCGAAATCACTATGATTATTACTTGTGAATATAGACTAGCTATCTTATCAATGCACTTCTTATGCTATATAATTGAACTCACCAACCATTGTGTTGACATTTTTAGTATGCTATTCTCAGGTCGTTAACTCAACTTTCCATTAGAAGCACAACACGGGTCTAGCATGCATCCTAAGGCTTTATTTCATAGACAAGTTGTTTATCTTTATATATGGGGTTTTAAACATTGCGATGGCGCGTGTTTGCCCATTATGCATTTATTTACTTTGGGTTTGTCTTATTTTTGTAAAACGATTTCGCATGGTTTTAAACTTTTGAATTTTGGTTGGTTTGTTTTGAATGCGGCATACAGTGTCGTTCTGAGTAACTAGTGACTGTGATCCTGGTTTGTTCATACGCCTCGCGGTAAAACTCCGTGCGTGGATTTTGAGGGTGTGACACCCTAACCTAAATCAAAAATTATATCATCTAATATCACAAATCAAACAAAATCCTAAACCAAATAACAAATTATACTAAGCAAATCACAAATCATCCTATATAAACAACAAATCAAATAAAAACTTCAACCAAATCACAAACATACTTCATTAACCACAAGCAAACAAAACATAAAAAAACTAACCTTGAAGGGTAAGTTGAAGTGGTCGGCAGGGGGAGGGCGAGCGCAGGGAGTGGCGATGCAGGGATGACCTAGTGGAGGGACAACCTAATGAGAGGAAATGCGGAGGCGGTAGTTGTGCGAAGGAGGGCTGCATGCAGCAACGGTGCATGTGTTATAGGGGAGTGGGAAGGCGATGGTGAGAGGGAGGATGGAGAAGAGGTAGATGGAGATGAGATGAAGTGGAAAAGGGGAAAATAGAATTGCATTAGAGTTGAGAAGAGGTTGGAAATTTTAAGAAGTCATAGTTCCATGTCTTCTCTACACAGACGTCAGGAAGATGTTTTTTTAATGAAACGTCTTTCAAAAGACAAACAATCTGTAGAGCCCAACATGTGATTCAACATGAAGAATTGAAATACCCCAAATAGACGCAGGGAGTTTTATCCTCATTATTAATTGTGTAGCTATTAGTTGTAGACGTTTGATTAACGACTCAGCTAAGACATTATGTGTGTACATGAGCAACATGGTGTTCAACAATAATTCCTACAGACATGCAATAATCATTAAAAACATATTATGTGAATTCACTAGCATTATCAAGTCTCACCCTTTTAATAATATAATTAGAAAAATTTGCTCGTAATTTGTTAATTTGTGCAAGAAATTTCGCAAATGCTACGTTACAAGTGGATAACAAAGAGACATGAGATCATCTACTTGACACATCAATCAAAACCATAAATTATTTATATGCTCCACATGGTGGATGAATTGGCCCACATATATCTCTTTGAGTTTATTCAAGAAACAGAGGTGATTCTTTTTCAATTTTCACAAGCAAAGGCCTTGTAATTAATTTACAAAAAGAACAAGATGTACACAAAGGAATTTTATTTGATTATATCATCTTTTGATATTTCAATGGATGCCCATGAGTATTTTCAATAATCTTTTTCATCATTGTAGATCCTGAATGACCTAATCTATCATACCTTAAATTTAGTGTCTCAGGATCATAAAATTTTCTTTGATTGCCAGATATGGCTTAGGCATATTAATATGTGTATAATGTAAACCAAACTAAAGTATTGTTAGTTTTTCTAATATCTAATATTTGCATACAATATGCAAATTTTTTTCATTATTAACAGTTATTAACTGAGTATAATATCTATTATGATATATGTTTTTGAAAGTCAACAAATTTCTTGTAGATTTTAGGGAAAATAAATCATATTCTATTGTAAGCTTTGTACCATTGGTAATGCTAAATTAGCTTTTCACATTCCTTCTATCAGGTCTGTAAGGCCTGATATTATATTAACAATTCATTTTATTGGTTTAAGTTCATAAAAATATATCCTAGATCTAAGTATAGTGTGTGTGGCTCCACTGTTTGCTATACATATAATTGTTTCATTTGTTTGATCTTCTGCTCTAATGATGCTCATTTAAATATTGAATTAAAAAGAAAATAATAAGTGAATAACGATGATATTGTTATATTTTATCAATAATTTTATTTAATTGAAAGAAAACATTACATGAAGAAAAATATAATTGACGATAGGAAAACACTTAATTGTTGCATATAACTATTATGGTCAAGCAACATGTGTTTAGAGTTCTATGCCAAAGTCTAAAGTGTTCAACTCAATGTTGAGATCATTAAAACTATCAACATAGTTCATTTCTTTCTCTTTTCTTTTCAGAGAGGCTTGGTGTACTTCACATAAATATGGACCTATGCGATAAGCTTCCAACCAGTGGTTTGTTCTACCACATCTAAAATAGGACGTGCCATTGTTTTTCAACCTATTAGCTTCATTGACCATTCTTTGATTTCTACCATGTCCATATCTATGGCCATGACCATATCCACGATTATAAAAGTTACCTTAGTAATTATTATTACCCTTAAAAGAATGGTTATGATTATTAGGATAACTTGTATCAAAAGGACCATGACCACGACCTCGTCCCCACTTTTTACAAGAGTTTTTAGTAGCAACATTTATTTCTGGAATTGCTAACGATCTCGTGGGACGAGCTTGATGATTTTTCATCAAAAGCTTATTATATGTTTTCTACTACGAGGAGAAATGAATTTAAATCAGAATATTTTTTAAAATTTTGAAACCAATATTATTGTTACAAGTTTATATTTTGCATGAAATATGGAGAAAGTTTTCTCCAATATATCTTCCTCGGTTACATTTTGCCCGCGGAATATGAGGGTCAAGCATATCCTGAACAAAGCAATGGTGTTCTCGTTTACCTTTTTGAAATATTTTAACCTAAGTTTGTTCCATTCATCTCTAGCAGTGGAAACTAGATCTTCTCTTTGGCGATCAAATCTGCTCTGTAAATCTTTTCGTAAAATGTACGGATCTTCACAATTTTATTATTCAAACTATAACTGTTGATATATGTGTTCCTAGTTTATATGCTTAAATGTAAAAGTCATTCATGTCTTACATATGTGTAATATGATGATGTATTGAGGTATGATATATGTCTTCATGTTTATTTATCTTTGATTTATATGTATGAACTTTTTATATAGGTTTGAGGTTGTTGTACACAATTCTAAGTCAACAATGATTGAGAATTGTGTTCAACCTAGTCGGGTGATTATTCATGCTAATGGACCAGTCGCATGACTGAACCAGGAGACTGGATTAGTCATATGATTGAGACATAAGATTGAGGGTCAACCATGCTAATGGCTCAGTCGTACAAGTGAAAACTTTAAACCTATAAATACCACTTAATTCATGGAAAAACATAACACTTGGAGAGATACTTTGAATATACATAAACCCTAGCCGTCCAAAGCGTCCTAAAGAGCCAATCGAACTTCATAGTCCGGTCTTGATCGATTCCTAATCATTCTTAACGTTTAGTTCATTATTATATCGATTGGGTTATCGCTCTCACTGATTGGATCACCAATCAAATAAGATTCTGCACTATTTGATCTGGTTAAACGCAGAATCCGTTAGTACTCCATACGTACGCGATCTCTAGCAAGTGGTATTAGAGCTTTGGCTATTCGATTAGTTTTGGTGCTAAAACCCTACGTTTTAAATCAAAAGAGTCACCACTCCGCTTGAGAAGGTGTTTTCGACGTTTGCATGCATAAAAGTCTTAGTTTTTCATTATATGGCAGATTAGGGTTCTTGGGAAACTCGTATTTTGTGTCAAAGTGTCAAAATATTCGATTTTACAAACACAGAAGCCTTCAGTCGCATGATTGGTTCATTCGTACGATTGAATTCAATCGTATACTCCGTCGGCATGACTAAACTCAGTCGTATCCCTCATTCACACGACTGAACAACTCCAGTCGTTTGATTCCAATAATCTTTTTCATATGCATGATTGAATCCAATCGCACGATTGAAGTCATTCGCATCCTTCATTCGCACGAGTGATCCATACTCATTGCGCATTCGCACGAGTGAAACTATCCTGTTCTAAAAGTAGCAAGTTTAAAGCAATGGAAGACCAATTTGCTGCATTTACTACCAGAAAGGACTCTCGCATCCAGAACCTTCTACTTCTAGAGACTTAGATTGGATATATAATAAACCACCAAATTAAGCTGTTAACATTAGATGAACATCCACAGTGGAAAAAGCGGTTTGAAATTTATTTAAATGGAGTTGACCCAAATCTTTGGACATCCATTGAGACTGGTTATACGATACCAGCCAGTGCTAAAGGAGTCAATTTGACTTTGGGAGGAATGAGTGAAGCTCAAAAGATTTTGTTCAATGCTGAAAAGAAAGTATATGCCATGTTGACTCAATCAATACCTAAGGACATTTTTCATCAGTTCTCTGAGAACAAGCAGGCTAAAAAGTTATGGGAGGCGTTGGAGAAGAGATATGATGGAAACGCATCTCTTAAAGCACTGAAGGCTAAAGATCTCAAAAAGAATTTGATAATTTCTCTTTGATAGGGAGTGAGAGCTTGGATGATATTATTGACAAATTCTATCATCTAATGAGTGAGTTGCACACTCATGGTGTAACAACATCTATGGAAGATAAAGTTTCAAGCTTTGCTGATAGTTTGCCTGATAAATGGGATTCATTTGTGTCTAATATGAGACAAAACGATATTCTTGCGACGTTAGACATAAATGACTTCACCTTGAAGTTAAGGGAGGAAGAACTGTGAATGAAATACAAGTAGAAGAAAGGATCCTATGTTCAGAGTCCTTCACTTTACACTCAGTTCTGACTACAGCTGCTTCAGGAGCACCGTTACAAATAGCATTCGTGTCTAGTTCATCTGCTCCTTCCCAAACCACTGCATCAGGAACCAAAACATCAGGGTCATCTGGAACCCAATACATAGTTCTTGAGGAAAATACTACAAAGTTGAAGACTGAGAATCTCAATAATGTCACAGTGGAAGTGGCTAAGGAGCACATGGATCTTTTAGCGGCTGTTGTACAATCTTATGAAAGTTTAGTCGCCAGTAGGATTGGAAATTGTCATTTTGCAGATGAGGATTACGACAAAGTTGATGAAATGAGCTTGAAATAATGGACATAATGTGGGCCTTGGTGAGTGCAGTCAGAAGAGCAAAGAAGTTTGTCAAAAAGATGGGGCAAAATCTAGTTGCCACTAAAGATACGACTTTTGGTTTTGACAAAACCAAACTCACACGTTTCAACTGCGGTGAAAAAGGTCACTTTAAACATGAATGTGTAAAGCCCAAGAAAACTGGAAATGGAAACCCATTTCCTACATTCAACTGTCAAGACAAGGACATGATTGGAACTACTTCTTCAAGTAAAGAGACAAAGGCTCTGACTACTCAAGGTGATGAAGGGCAAGACTGGTCCTTCCGATTTGTTTCTCTTGGGGAATCAAGTATTGTCTTTGTTGATGCATTAGATGATGGATCCGCTAGTGAAGCTGAGATCATAGCTATGCAACCGATGTCAGATACCAATGAACCTGTGAATGTTGTAAATCACTTGGTTGAGGAAGAGCTAAGAGCAACAAACTCATAATCTCCAGTCAATGAAGAGTCTGATATAGCTTTGATGGCTGATTCGTCTGATTCCTCACATGTAAGTTCTAAAGACCAATTATTTGAAAAACATGCTTGTACTTAATGTAACAAATTTAGGGAAAGCATTGATATAAAATTCTCAAGGTTATTAGAACACACTCATAATTTAGTAAATGATTTACAACGCTGCACTGAGGCTAACCGTATTTTAAAACAAAATGAGTGCACTGTCAAAGAAAAATAGAACTTTTGGGAAAACAATTGTAGATACATGTGTGCCTAGTTTATGTGCATAAATGTAAAAGTCTTTCACGTCTTACATATGTGTAATTTGATGAAGTAATGAAATATGATATATGATTTGATGTTTATTTATCTTTAATTCATATGAATGACTTCTTATATAGGTTTGAGGTTGTTGTACATAGTTCTTAGTCAATAATGATTGAGAAATGTGTTCAACCTAGTTGGGTGATTATTCATGCTAACAGGCCATATTTATGGACGATACGCATGAATACATCATTCTTATGGACCAGTCGCACGACTGTACTAGGAGACTGGATCAGTCGTATGATTGAGACATAAGATTGACTCAGTCGTATGACTGAACCATGCTAATAGTTCAGTCGTATGAATGGAAACCATTAACCTATAAATACCACCTAATTTGTGGAAAAACATAACACTTTGAGAGATATTATGAATACACATAACACTTTCATAGTTCTTTTCAAAGGCAACATAGAGGGATTCAGTCTCCTGGCATAGGAGAATGGGACACATCAATCCCAGGAAGATGAATCATCCGGTACAAAATGATTTAGTGAATGGAGTAACTGTAAAAAATTTCCAGCTTCCGGGTTTTTGCGTAGCATGTAAGAAAGGGAAATAGACCAAGAAGTCTCACAAGGCAAAGAAAGTTAATTGTATTGATATTCCTCTTGAGCTTCTACATATGGATCTGTTTAGACCGGTCAGCACAAAGAGTATTACTGGAGATCAGTACTGCTTTGTAGTAACTGATGATTACTCAAGATTCTATTAGGTGATGTTTTTGAAAGCCAAGTCAGAACATTTGATTCCTTCAAGCATCTAGTCATTACACTGGAATCCCTCTACAAGCTGAAGGTACGAAAGATTCAGTCAGACAACAGCACAAAGTTCAAGAATTAGCGGATGAAGGCATATTGTAGAGAGAAAGGAACTATACATCAATTTACTTCTGCCTACACTCCATAGATGAATGGGGTTGTTGAAAGGAAAAATGGGAGCTTGATAGAGACAGCCATGACAATGCTAGCCGACTTTAAACTGCCTAATCAATTCTAGAATAGGAAGTGGCTAATGCATGCTACACTCTCAATCGAGTCTTAGTGGTCAAACGACATGGGAAAACATGTTATGAACTACTCCAGCGACGTAAACCTAACTTGGAGTATCTAGAACCGTTTGGTGCACCGTGCATGTTGTTAAAGAAGACTCAGACTGGAAAGTTTTGTGAGAATGCAGAAGAAGGTATCTTTCTCGGATACAATATACCAGACAATAGAGTTTATAACAACTCAACGGATCAGGTAGAAGTGTGGTCCAATGTTGATGTCCAAAGATACACTACCCCCCTGCTGGAAAAGGACCTTCCTTCTTATTTGATTTTGATGGATTTTTGAAGTCCTTCAATCTACCACCTTCACATCCTGATGATGAGTTGTCTACTATAATGATGTATGATGTTTTGAATACTTCTCCACTAGACTCGACATCAATGGTTCTATTAGATGATACTTCAAGCCCTTCAGGGGGAGAGATTGAAGTAAGTGATTCTTCCTCTGATGATGAAGCAGTTAAGACTGAAAATATGGACCAGGAGTACCAGGTTCCCACCAATGAAAGTACACAAGCATCAGATCTTGATGCCTCTGACACCTCTGAACCTCATACTCCAACAGCTATAGATACTGAACCTGGAATTCAAAATCAGATCCTGAAGTAGTTGTTCCCACCACTCCCAAATCTCGATAATGTGTATCATCCCCTAGAAAACGTCATTGGGGATGTTCTATCAGGAGTGCAAACACGTAATTAGCTATACTCAGCTGATTATGCCTCAGTCATGTAACACCCTGTCATTCTTTTAAAGATATTAACAAAAGAATAAAGTGAAGAATAAGAAAGAAAGGAAATAAAGCTCAAGTGGAGGGCTAAAGGTGTCAAAAGGACAAAACTTTGAAAAAGTTGGTAAATAAAGGTGATGGTCACCCACTTCTTGCACATCACCTTTCTGCTTACGGATTCTAGAGAGAGAAAGTGCAAAGTTTTCAGGTTTTAAAGAAGAATAAGTAGAAAGGTTCAAATTCAAGGTAAGATTCGTGTGTTTATGATCTTCTGAACTGGCCTTGGCTTGCTTACATGCTTATTTGTGTTTGTATGTTCGGTTGTGTGTGTTTTGGTGGGTTTCTAGGTGTGAACTTGTATCAAATGGGTTTAAAGGAACTCTTACCCGAAGAGGCTACTAAGGTGAGTTCTAGGACCCCCTTTTTACTTGTTTTAAACTACTTTGGGGTGAGAAATGCATGTATAAATGTTTTTTTTATAAAGTTGGGTTTATACCCGTATGTATGTATGTGTGTGATTTCGGGTAGGGTTTGATTTTAGGCTATGTATATGTTTCATTATGTTATGGTTGTGTTCCTAAGGCTTAGAATGCATGATTTGAGCATGGAACATAATAGGTGATGTTTGGGGACTGAATTATGATGTTTAGGATGACTTAGACTGCTTATGCGCCCAAACAGTAGCTTATGTGCCCAACTATAAATAACTGCCTAAGTGTTCCTATGCGCCCAAAACCTCATGCACCTGAATAGTACTCATGCGCCTAGAAATAGGCTAGAATTGACTAAGTGTCCATACGCCCAGATGGTTCATGCGCCTAGGCACTTATGCGCCTGCATAGTGCTCAGGCGCCTAGAATAGTGCTGATGCACCCAAATAGTGCTAATACGCCTGAATGTTTCCCATGCGCCTAAGTGTTCCTCATGCGTCTGAAAGGCCATGCGCCTGCATAGTGCTCATGCGCTTGCATAGTGTTCATGCGCCTAAAGACTTAGAATATTTTCTGATGTTGGGGAAAAAGTGTGATGTAGGCTTTGACTTGGGAGGTTCCCGGGGGTATAGTAAGTTGACTTTTTGAAGTCATAGTTAATGGGATGGGCGATGCATGATGATGTATGTTTGATGCTTATGCATGATGGTATGTATGATGAATGTTATGCATGTATAATGGTGCCTTGTATGGCTATTTGTTGTATGTTCATGTTTATGTTCCTTGTTATGTATGTTTATCTTTTCTGTGGCTTTACATGTTATACTTGTGAAGAAATGATAAAGTATTATGTAATGTAAAGTGAAAGATAGTGAAAAGAGGAACATAATGATAGAATGCATGAATTAATGAAAGGGAAAGTATAGAAAATGCTTGCAAGCAAAATCTACGGAGGTGCACGGCTCTAAAATGTCGTAAGCTCAACTTTGTGTGGTTTAGCTAACCCTTAAGGATACATGCAAGGTTCTAGTCTTTGTGACTGACCAGTGATATAGTATAGGGTTTATAGTGATTACTCACCCTGGTGTTGGTGCCAGGCTTTGTGCGTTATGGAAGTCATTTATGATCTTCGGCCTAGTACCCGCTTTGTGCATACGTTTGGGGTGTAGTATATAGTTGGGATATTTATCGCTTGCCCCGGTGCTGGTGCCAGGCTATATGCGTTATGGAAGTCATTTATGATCTTCAGCCCAGTACCCGTTGTGTGAAAACGTTTGGGGTATAACTGATGACACTAATCCAGAAAGAGATAAAGAGATAAAGAAAGAATGTGATCAACAGTAAAGAAGATAATAATGTTATTATCTATGTGTACGTATGATGTGTGATCATGTACGATAGTATAGTATGATTTGAAAGAAAGTAAAGAACACTTTTAATGAAAGTAAAGTATGTTTTATTTTAAAACTAGAACTCATAGCAACACTGACTTTTATGTGTTCCCAGTTGGCAGGTAATAGTTGCTAAGGATGGCACGGGGCGGCTACTTGGCTCGTTTTGGATGACATCCATTTTTATAATGGTTTTGTGATGTAATGCAATAAGTATTTTGTAATCTGATAACGAGGTATTATTTTGCAAAAGCTTGTATAATGAAATGAAATGTCTGTTTTACTAGTTCCGCTGCAATGTTTTGTTTACGTTAATGAAAATATATGTTTTATGTGCGATGAATGACCAGCTGTGAGCGTCCGGGGAACTGTGCCTTACAAGTAGGTATCAGAGCCAAAGTTTAAGTGAAACGAGTAAATTTTCAAAATAAACCTAAATTTAAACTGAAAATGGGACAGAAAGGGAAGGGATGCCAGTCCGAATAGTTGCGTGCCATCATGTATTTTCTTAATGTTAATTGGTATTATGTGCGCATGTTATATGGTTTATGTGCTGTTTGTATATTTAGATATTGATGTACTCAGGATATGTAATGCTTGGGGTATGAAAAGTAAAGTAAGTGGTTAATCTCAACTGGCCACTATAATTAGGGACTCACTATACTTGACATAAACTGAGCTATTCCCTTAAATGACCGTATTGGTGTTTGAATCTTATAATGTTCGAGGATGGCCGGTGGTAGACCATCGAAGGCTTCACGTGGTGGAGGTCGTGGTCGACGTGGTGCTGAACCACGAGCCACAAAAGGAAGGCCTAGAGCCGAGAAGGTGGTTCATGAAAAACTTGAGACCCCTCATCCAGAGGGCGGAGACGAGAGTGGTAACCTGAGAGTCTCAGTGAAGGAGGTTGTTGTGGAGGAGGTGCATCAGGTCATGTAGAAAATCTTATCATCTGTGGTGATTGAAATGATTAAGGTTGTAAGAGAAGGAGAAAGAAGAAAGAGGAATAGGTCCTCAGGAGGACGGGAGAGACTGGAGACTGAGATGGTTTTCTCCGAAGATGAAGAGGAGGAGGAAGAGCCTACACTAGAGGCGGTACAAGGTTGTAACTATAGGGCATTTCAAAGATGCATGCCCCCTACTTTTGATGGTAATGGCACTGCCGCTGCTGCTCACCGGTGGGTGAGAGAGATGGAAGATGTTCTTGACATCACGAGTGCTGGGAGGATCAGAAAGTGAAGTTTGCCACCCACTCATTTATGGATTCAGCTTTGTGCTAGTGGGACAATATTGTCCAAGCTGAGGGTAGCCAGGTTATTGGAAGAATGAGATGGCCGGAGCTGAAATGTTTGTGATTAAGGAGTTCTGTCCTCATCGAGAGATGGAAAAGGTTGAGAGAGAGTTCCTGCAGCTGGAAGCGGGAACGATGACACATAAGCAATACGCCACTAACTTCAATGAGATGGCACAGTTGGTGCCAGATCAAGTGACAACCTCATCACGAAAGATCAAGAGATATATCCAGGGCATGTCGGTGAATGTCCGCATGCACATGATCGTTGCCCAACCAAGCACGTTTAGGTCGGCGGTTGATCTAGTAGGAAGATTGTATGATGAGCAGACGGTGGCGGTGGCTGAAGCCAGCAAGAAAGGTGTTGGTGATCATAATTGGAACGGAAAGCGACTTGGACGTGGCGGAGTTGCTCCGAACAAAAAAGGTGCACGGGTAATGACCGACATGTGGTCACATCCAGTGCAGGGTCGAGGAGGTGTGTTAAGTGTGGACGAGAGCACACCGGGGAATGTAGAGTAGGATCCAATGTCTGTTTTCGTTGGGGGAGGACCGGACATGTAGCAAAGAACTACGGGGTAAGGAGGTGTTATACTTGGGGCGTGGAGGGCCACATGAGCAGGGACTACAAGAAACCAAGGGTTGAAAGTTTTGGTGTAAGGAAGAAGAGACCGGGACTCAAGGGTAGAGGGCGAGTGCCAGAGAGTTCACGATGAAGTAGGAGGAGGCTAGGACTGACCCCGATGTTGTGTCAGGTACGTTTCTAGTAAACCAAACTTTATCCTCTGTGTTATTTGATTCTGGTGCTAGTAAAAGTTATATTCCTGTTGCTTTTTGTGCTAAATTACCTTTTAGTAGTAAGAATATAGATACGCCCTTCGATGTAGAAACTGCCATAGGTAAATCTACCAGGATCTCTGAGATGATAGAAGGTTGTGACGTAGAGTTATAAGGCCACAAGTTCCATGTTAGACCATTTGTGATGACCTTAGGCGGGTTCGATGTAGTCCTAGGAATGTATTGGTTGGCGGACTACGAGGCGAACATTGAGTGTTGCAAGAAGATGATTCGATTGACAGCGCCTGATGGGAGTTCAGTGATGGTTTATGGTGATCGAGTCACGACAATCCCGAAAGTGATTTCGATGGCAGTGATGGGAAAGTGCATAAGGTGTGGATGTAGTGCCTACTTGGCCTACATGAAGGATATGGATACGCCAACACCCCAACTGACCAACGTACCGGTAGTGTGTGACTTTCCAGACGTGTTTCCTGAAGACTTACCAGGAGTGCCACTTGACTGCGAGATGGAGTTCCAGATTGACTTGATATCGGGTGCCCAACCTATAGCTAAGGCACCTATCGGTTGGCTCCGACTGAGATGAAGGAACTCATGGAGTAACTATAGGAGTTGTATGTGCAAGGTGTTGAAACAAACACGTGGATTGTAGATAGCGGAGCATCCAGGCACATGACAGGAAACAGGGCTCTTTTATCAAATGTCAAACAAATAAAAGGCGGGCATGTTTCGTTTGCTTGTAACAAAGGAGGTTATATCACAGCTCAGGGAGAGATTGAAAATCAGAAATTAAGTTTGATAAAGTGAACAACGTTCAACAACTTCAAAACAACTTACTTTATGTTTCCCAAATATGTGACAAAGGATTTAAAGTCATATTCGACAACAAGAAGTGTTACGTCCCAAAGAAAGACTATGTGATTCCGAAGGACCAAGTTCTGATGACAGCTTCAAGATATAAAGACCTTTATGTTTTGGATCTCTCAACGGCTTCTACAATGGATCATGAAGTTCAGTGCTTCCTATCAAAAGCTACTGAGAAGGATTCCATTTCCTGGCATAGGAGAATGGGACACATTAATCAACAGAAGATAAATCAGTTGATTCAGAAGGATCTAGTGAGAGGTGTTAACGTCAAAAATTTCCTACTTCCGGATTTCTGTGTAGCATGAAAGAAAGGCAAACAGACGAAGAAGTCTCATAAGAAAAAGAAAGTTCATTCTATCGAGCTTCCTCTTGAACTTCTTCACATGGATCTGTTTGGTTCAGTTAGTACAAAGAGCATTGCAGGTGACATGTACTGTTATGTGGTTACTGATGACTACTTAAGATTCTCTTGGGTAATGTTTGTGAATTCCAAGTCAGAAACATTTGAGTCATTCAAGGAATTAGTAACCACACTAGAATCTCTCTACAAGCTGAATGTGAGACAGGTACGCTCAGACAACGGAACTGAATTCAAGAATCAGTGGATGGACGCTTACTGCAAGGAAAAAGAATTGTGCACCAGTTCACTTCTCCCTACACGCCTCAAATGAATGGTGTTGCTAAGAGGAATAATAGAAGCTTGATAAAGACAGCACGGACAATGCTAGCAGACTCGAAACTGCTTATCCAATTCTGGAATGAGGCAGTGGCAAATGCATGTTATACATTAAATCGAGTTCTAGTAGTCAAGCGCCATGGCAAGACATGTTACGAGTTACTACAATGACGTAAACCTAATCTGGAGTATCTCGAACCATTTGGCACGCCGTGCACACTTCTGAAGAAGACTCAAGAAGGAAAATTCAGCGAGAAGGCTGATGAAAGGATCTTCCTAGGATACAACATACCGAACAAGAGAGTTTACAACAACTCAACGGGTTTAGTAGAAGTGTGGTGTAATGTTAATGTTTAGAGATATACCACACCACCTACTAGAAAAGGACCCGCTTAATTTTTCGACTATGATGGATTCTTCAAGTCCTTCAACATCCCTATCTCTGTTTCTGATGACGAGTTAGCTACACGAATGATGTATGATATCTTGAATACACCATATCTTGATCCAACATCATCGAGCTCACAGGGAGAATCATCTCATCACTCAGGGGAACCAGTAGAAGACAGTGACTCCTCCTCAGAAGATAAAGCTGAAGAGGACGTCCAGAACAATCAGGAGAGACAGGTTCCACTTCCTGCAAGTCCACAAACATCTAACATTGATGCCTCTTCGACTTTGGAACCTCAAACTCCTTCTACCTTAGATGCAGAACCAAATGTTCATAATCTTGGCTCTGAGGTAGTTGTTTCTACCACTCCAGGATCACGTCTAAATGTCTATCATCCCCTAGACAATGTCATTGGGGATGTCAGATCAGGAGTGCAGACCAGTGAAGCACTTGAGCCAAAAGGATACATTCACGATGGTGCTTATCGGTGTTTTGTCTCGCAAGTTGAGCCAAAATACGTCAGTGAAGCACTGAATGATGAGGCATGGGTGAGTGCCGTGCAAGAGGAACTTCTTCAATTCAAGAAGTTTGGTGTATGGACACTGGTAGATAGACCTAAATGTGCTAAGGTCATTGGCACCAAATGGGTCTTGAACTGCAAGAAGGATGACCAAGGTGTCATTATCAAGAACAAAGCTCGACTGGTAGTTCAGGGATTTCGACAAGTCGAGGGGATTGATTATAATGAAGTGTTTGCACCCGTGGCAAGGATGGAAGCCATCCGCATCTTCCTTGCCTATGCGTCGTATATGAAGATCAAAGTCTATCAATTAGATATGAAGAGTGCATTCCTTCATGGTGAAATTCGAGAGACAGTTTATGTCAGTCAACCCGAGGATTTGAAGATCCTTATCATCGGGACAGAGTTTACAAACTTGACAAGGCCTTGTACGGGCTTCATCAAACTCCAAGGGCCTGGTATGAAAAACTCTCGACTCATCTGGTGAAACACGGCTTTCGTAGAGGAGTCATTGACTGCACACTGTTTATCAAAGAAAAGGATGGAGACTTACTGCTAGTACAGATCTATGTCGATGACATAATCTTTGGTTCAAAGAACGAAGAGTTATGCAAAGAATTTGAAGCAGTAATGAACACGGAGTTTGAGATGAGTGCCATGGGGGAATGAAATTCTTTCTCGGGTTACAGGTGGATCAGACACGCAAAGGGATTTTTCTACATCAGACCAAGTATGTGGGAGACATTCTCAGTCCGTTTGACATGGAGAATGCTTCTGTAGCTGGAACTCCACTGCTACAAACCATGATATAGCACCTGATGAAAATGGAGATCTGGTAGATGCAACAATGTACCGAGGAATGATTGGATCTCTCATGTACCTTACTGCCTCTAGACCTGATATCATGTAAGTACATGTCTATGTTCTAGATATCATACTAAGCCAAAGGTTAACCATCTGATCGGGGTCAAGAGGATATTTCGCTATCTGAAGGGCACACCCACACTTGGGTTGTGGTATCCTCATGATGATGACTTTAAGCTCACGACGTATAGTGACTCGGATTACGGGGGCTGCAAGATGAATTACAAGTCTACATCAGTAGGGTGTCAATTCTTTGAGAGGAGATTAGTGACCTGGCAGTGTAAGAAGCAGACCTCGGTTGCGCTGGGAACCTATGAAGCCGAATACGTTGCAGCTACAAGTTGCTGTTCTTAAATCATTTGGATTGAACAACATATGCGAGACTATGGTTTAACTTTCTCTTCTACTCCTATTTATGTTGATAACTCTGCTGCAATTGCAGTAACTAAAAATCCAGTACAACATCCTAAGACCAAACACATCGGTATAAAATATCATTTTATACGGGACTGCTTTGAAAAAAATTTAATCGATGTGGTAAAAATAAATACGGATTTTCAACGCGCTGACCTCTATACAAAAGCTTTTGACAAACCACGTTTTCTATATTTGTTAGAGGTCTACGGCGTTAAAAAGAAAAGTGATGTTATTCCTGATGATGATCATGTGTAGTCCGATACAGTTTAGTCTATTTTTCTTGTTTATTTTCTTTATTTATTCTATTGTGTTTTAAATTAAATTCATGTTATTTAGCTGTCTATTAAAATCCTAAAATATGTAAATCGGTTATGATTTTAGAATTTTAGGGGGAGAATAGGTCAGCCAGTAATATTAAATAAATAAAAAACAAAGGAGAAGGAGAAGGAGAGGCTAGCTGACAGAAGGTAGATCGTATCTGTGATACCGATTCAATACTTTGGAAAATGATAGTACACAGGAACAAATCAAGAGGGACTTTAATATTTAATTTAGAAAAGATGCAAAATTCAAAGTCTATGTATGTGTAGTCTGAGCAATATAAAAGGAAATATGATAGAAAAATTGGTATCTACTAAGGTAACACAATGAAAGTAGACCTAGAGGTTGTTAGATCACAGATGATATGTCGGTAGATTCAACACAATAGATGATTAGACCTGACTGGTGATCTCAAGATCAAATTAAGTTGTTCAACTGACTGTGGGCTTCTATCTTATCACTGGTTAACACAATCAACAATATTCCAATAAGGGGTAACGAGCATGTAAACGCCACAAATGTGTGCGGATGACCATAAATAGAGCAAAGCACGAAAAAAGTAAATGGCAAATGCTATCAAGCTAATAACTTAAGTTGTTGGTGCATTATGTGCTAAAGAATTAACGATGCTCTAACAAGAAGATAGGTTGTGTGCCTCGCTGCTGTGCGATGGCACTGACCTGAGGATAAGCATAACCTAGATATTCTAGAATTCATTGTTGTTTGCCGCCTCTCTGCTGTGCGATGGCACTGACCTGAGGATTGGATTCTCTTTGAAAGCTCTAAGAATAGTCTCTTCTTGTCAAAATGCCCGTAGACCGCTCAAAAGCTCTTGAGGAATGTTGATTATCATATAAGCGTGGGATCCACAAATGTTGGTTGAAATAATAAACCTTAAACTATCGCCAATTGTGTCAAAAGTCTGTGTATGGATTTAAGAGGACAAATATAGTGACAATCATCGTGGATACAAATTCTAAAAGTCCAAATCAATGTGGGAATCTAATAGTACCAGTATGATTTCCTAAATTTGCTAATGACTCTGGATGAAAACCGAGAAGTGAGCATCAAATGGTTTTGATAACAAGTCCCAAATGATTTGACTTGCCTGTATGATTCCAAAATTGATTTGGTCCAGGTATGGTCAAACTAAATAGAAGCTGCCTATTCGAGAAACGAATCTAGTAGATTTCTATCTTAGGATTTACCTCTCACAAAAAGTTAAAAACAAGTTTATTTTTGTACTTTAGTTTAATTTTCTATTTCTTTAGTCATTTCAGTTTATTTGTTGTCAGACTACATCATGGAATTCAGTAAGGGATTAATTCACCTAAAAGGGTCATGTCTGAGATGACCACATGTGTTTTCAAAAGATAAATGGTCACGTCTGAGGTGACAAAGTGTTTAAAATGATCACGTCTGAGGTAATCAAAAGTCTTTCAAGATAAAAGGATCATGTCTAAGATGATCAAATGTGTATAATGTTGATTCTAAAGCTTAAAAGGGGGTTAAATGGCAAATGGGAAGAAATGCAAAAAATTTCATAAGTATGACCCATTCGCACGAATGGACCATGAGTATGGACTTATCATGCGAATGGGAGCTATTCGTACGAATAGACCATGAGTATGGATCATTCAACCGAATGGCCCATACGAATGACCCAGTCGGATGTTTAAAAGCAACGAATGAGTAAGTCGCATGACTGAACTCCAGTCGGACGACTGAAGGGGGCCAACTGAACCAATCGCACAACTGAGGCCATTCGCCCGAATGAAATGTGCGTATTAGCCCAGTCGTACGATTGAATTTAGATTAAGTATAAATAGAGGGAGAATCGGTCGCACAGACTCACCACTCGCACATTTTCCGTAATTCGCACGACTAACGTTACGCTGCCCAAATTTCGTTTGATCACCATAAACTCTTGATTCTCGATTACTGACCATTTGCACCAACTTTACAGGTAATTGCGGTGCAGTACCATTGTTATATCACTCAAATTGCTACAGAATCTGGACAATCGGACTCCCAGAAAACCGTAACAATTATGTTAAAATAACCTAACTAAACGACGTAAACAGATGAATTAAAGATTTAGGTGTTAAATTAATGGATTGCGAGTCTAATGAACCAGAGCACGAAGTCTAAAATTCAAATTGGTGAAAAATTGAATTTGAATTGAACAGTCAGAACAACATGCGAATGGACACGTTGATGAACTCAGTCGCATGACTGATGTGTGCGACTAGCTAAACCACACGACTGAACCATGCGTATGAGTTCAGTCACACGACTGGTGTAATGCATGAGTTTATATACGCATGAGTCTAGTAGCACACTCAGTCGTACGTATGGGTTAATTTGCACGACTGGAATTCAGTCGCACTGCTAATTCGCACGACTTGATCTCAGTCGCACAACCTCATTTGCATGACAGAAAAGAAGGTTTTCAAGTCCAAATGATTCAAGACATTCTTAGCCAATGGATACTAATGTTTGCTTTCATTGTGTAACAGATGGCAAGTCAATGGACAATGAGTACGAAGCACAACATGTGTGCTCATCTAGATATGACATCTAGAAATGCTTCAGAAATTTCTGGCATTATCACCTTTCTACGGAGATCGAGAATTGCACATGCTATATCTGCTCCATGCACTCCATATCGTTCTATACAGCAGGCCTTCTGGGAAGGTGCAGTAGTTGACCGATCTTCTGAGCCTCACTGTATCAGGAGTACTATCTTTGGAGAGGCGATTGAGATCACAGAGGAAGATCTTAGGATGTGTTGCAGTTGGGGGAAGATGCTGACTGTCCTACTAGACTACCACCCCTTACTGTCAGAGGATGTTTTCTTCGTGCTAAGTACTCTGGGGACATCAATGCAGGGGTGCTCAACAAGAGCAACCTATGTCCCCAGTTCAAGTACCTTGTTCACGTACTGCTGAAGTGCATAGCATCCAGGAAGGGAGGATTTCATGAGTTGTCAGATCAGATCCAGAACGCCTATGTAGCGTTGGTGCTGAACCATCCGTTCAGCTTCTCCAGGATGATTTTCACATACTTAGTAGAGAACATTGAGGGGAAAGGGAAGGAGGGATTCTGCATGTACCCCCGATTCATGCAGATGATTATAGACTAGAAGCTCCCGTCCCTGCCGAAGGAGAAGGAAGATGCAGTAGTGCTTGAGGTGATGGATGATACCACCTTAGGCCGGATGAAGGTGTACAGGGGGAAGCAGGTGAAACCCTCTGTCAGGAGACTGTTCAGGCATCTGGCCCATGAGGACTATGTGGTGCCAGCTCGGAGGAAGTGGCACCATGATGATAGTGCTTCTGATGTTGAGCAGATTGTTCTACCGTCCGATGAATCTGATGATGATGATAGCAGGGATGCTGAAGATACCATGCCCATTCTAGCGAGGGGCACAATGACTGATAGTACACCACCAGTATCTGCCCCCACTAGAGATATAGCAGAGTCGGCTGAGTTTCACCAAGATTTTATACCTGGTGAGGATGATAGGAGTCAGATGAGGAGCCACTGACTAGGACTGTGGGAAGCAAAGTCGTTCCCACAGAACATGGACTTCGGGCGGTTGGTGAACGCCCCAGCGGATCGGAGAGACTACTGCTGACCCGACCTATGCTCCAGAGCCGTCGAGCCGTGTTCTAGGGGGAGCATCTTCCTCGACAGGATCGAAGAAGAAAAGGAAGGCTTAGCCCCACGGCATGAAGAAAAATAAGCGCAGACACACCTACATCACCACCTCAGCCACCACCATAACCACCTCTACAGCCACAGCCATCACCACGGCCACCTCCACAGCAACCACTACCATTCCCACACCCCCTACCACTGTCACCACACCACCCACCACTACATATATCCCATCCACCACCATATCAGTCACACCTACATCACCACCACTATCATCTAGACCTAACCCAATCTTCACCACTGCCACCACTACTACCACTAGCCACCAAGACGAGCCATCATCACATCCCACTCACCTATATGGATCACCTGTACCTCCCATTGGGGTAGAGGAACAGCTATCAGCGCTGAACCGTATGGTGATTCATCTGTTAGTAGCCAATGACGAGAAGACTGGGCAGATTCGTCAGCTGCCAGATCTCACAGCTGCACAGTCCCAGCAGATCTCTCAGCAGGCTCAGCTGATTGAGAAGCAGCTCAGCAATGGTGCTCAGAGCGAAGAGCTTGCCCAACTCCAAGAGCATAGAGTCATATCAGCAAAGAAGATTGAGGAGTTGGAAGATGCTAAAAAGTCTATCATGCTCAAGCTCAAAGGAACTAAAAATGAGCCTCTGAAGATAAAGGAAGGAGATGGTGATGAGGGTGAGGATGATGATGAGGATGAAGATGAAGAGAGTGATGATGATGAAGGGAATGAGGAAGAAAAGACAGAGGACAGGCAGGAGGATGATGATGATGAAGGAGGGGATGCAGCTGCATCTGCCTCAGCTCAGGGTCAAGAAAGAAGATCAAAGAGAAATCAAGACCAACAAGCTTCCTCTTCTGCCTCACCAAGTGATGATCCAGTGATTCAAGATAAAAGTAATGATTAGATGATTATGTATTTGATAGCTTTTGTACTTGAATCATGTATTAAATTTATGTATTTGATGTTTATATTAAGATTAATGTATTTCTGTCTTGATTATTAACTAATGTTTGAGTGTTACATGTTTACAACAAGCAGATCCAAACTTTCAAAGGGACGAATTTGATGTTGCTCCCCTTCAGCAGATCAAGACTCAATTGACTATGATTCTTGATCTGCAAGGGATCGTCAGGATTTGTGAGTTATACCCCTGAAGAAGGGGAAATAATTCATGATCTTTCAAATGAGCAACTAGCTGAAATGTTCAAGCTGAACCCAGATGAGATCATTAATGATGCTCCAACTTTTGAGTCTACCAGTGAAGAAGAGCTAAATGATATTGATGAGGTAGAGACAGAAGACATCACTACAGAGCACAATCCTCAGTATGTTGACAACGAGGGAAATGCGGTCCCCAATCTGGGTGAATCCCTAGTCAGCGATACATTTGAGGTATTGAATCAGATGGAGCAGGAGTCTGAGAAGATTGAAGGAAAAGCCCAAGCCTCAAACGATGATGTTGATATCAGAAAGGCAGAATGGGCTGCTTGTTTTGAAGAAATCCGAGCCCAACGCGCAGCTCCTAAACAGAATGTCTACACCAAACTCTACAGAGTGGGGAAACATCATAAGGTGTCAGCCAGGATTATTGCGTGGGCACATTTCGAGGATCTAAATGTTTATGCAATAAAGAGGGAAAAGGGCATAGAGTACTTTAGATTTCCACATGATCTAAAGACTCTACCTGGTTTTGAGCTCAACTAGCTGGCGAAACTGAAGTTATTATATGTTGACCCAAGGAAGATGTCAGGCTGGTTTGAGGCTGCCCTAAAGAAAGAGTACCACACCAGGTGGGTCAACTTCAAACCTCAACAACCTACAAGGTATATCAGACGATCTGAAGTTGACTCCATCACTGTTAAGCCCAAGATAGTGCTGAAGTGGAGTCCCCCAAGAACAATGTCTAGAATCCCTCTCAGGGAATGCCACAGGACTTCACTCCACATTTTAAGTGGTGATACTATGATTGGAGAACCGGGGAGGCGGTCATAGTTCTAAATAAAAAGGGACAAATGGATACCATCAGGGTGTTTGACCCAATGTGGCTCACTAAATTGTCTGATAATGATGTCTACACATTATACAAGTGGCCACTATTCTATGACCCGCAAGATATTGTACAAGCCCTCCAATTCCAAGATTTCATAAGACTCTGCTTTGCGTTCGAGATACATGCAGGAGTCACAAGAGAGGAAAAGTACAAGAAGTATGAAGAGGTGATGCAGAAGGTAAGACATTATATTGATCTAGGTCCAAGGGGGAGTTTGTTGATACATATATATACCTAGATCATGATCTGAATGTAATATGTCTTATGCCTATGTAACTATTGGGTACTTAATGAAATACAGAATGTTTGGTTGTGTTTATAATGTTTAATATTTCATTAATGAGTTGATTAACGCATATTGACGTAATTATATAGGTTTGTGATTGTTGAAGTGTTATGAATAATGTTATAATATTGAATACACTCAAACTTGGTGAAGTGAAGTTCTCATGCGTCCGACTGGACCATGCGCCCCAACAGTGGTCATGCGTACGAATGGCCATGCGACTGAGTGTCCATGCGCCTAAATAGTCCATACGCCTGAACAACTTCTTGTGACTGACTCAATTGCACGACTGAACCTTCAGTCGTACGAATGAATCACCGCATAGCTCAATTGCACGAATGAACCATGCAAATGGTTCAGTCACTCAAATGAGCAATACTAACCTATAAATACCACCTAATTTGTGGAAAAACGTAAGCATTGACTCCTATTCGACTCCAGACATACCCTAGCTGTCCAGAAGCCTCCAATTTCGTTCTCCAAGTTCATAGAACGCTGCAAATCGATTCCTAATCGATTCTTAACGTTAGATTCAATACATTATTGTTTCTACGTGCGTTCTCACTGATTGGATCGCCAATCAAATAGGATTCCGCACTATTTGGTTTGGTTTACACATTAATCAGTTTGTATTTCGTTTAAATACAAGATCCTAACAAAGGTGACTCCAGTACCTCGGGTAAGCGGCAAGGGTCCCATACATATGGTCAATCACAATGATTAGACTCCTGTGTGCATCCTGATGGGGTATTAAACCCACACACAGTTGAGCTAACACCCCTCATTATGTGTGAACCTTCATACTTTCATATGGTTAATCACAAGGATTGGACCCCTGTGTGCATCCTCATGGGGTATTTAATCCACACATAGTTGAGCTGACACCCCTCACTAAGTGTGAACCTCCATACATATGCTTAATCACACGGATCAAGTCCTAGTGTGCATTCTTCTGAGGTAGCTAACCACCACACGGTTGAGCTAACATCCTTCATTGGGTGTGAACCTCCATACATATGCTTGTAAGCCTTTCATACTTTCATTCATTCATTAATGCATTCATTCATTCATTACATTCCTCTTTTCATTATCTTCCACTTTACGTTACATAATACTTTTATTTTATTCATTAACATTCAACGTAACGCCACGGGAAAATAATCATACATAATAAGGAACATCAACATACACAGTCAACATCATCATACAGGGCATCATACATACATAACATACATCATTGTTGGACCAAAAGAACCAATGAGCCAGATCAGAAAAACCTCTAAGTCCCACAGACATCACAACAACTGCTGAAGACTTGATCGGCTGTTTTATAAAGTCTGAAGAGCAACAGCTGAAGTACAAGTACTGAAGACTTCAACAGCTGAAGATCAAATTCTGAAGATCAACAGCTGAAGAACTAAAGTACTGAAGATCAAAGTCTGAAGATCAACAGCTGAAGAACTAAAGTACTGAAGGTCAACAACTGAAGATCAAAGTCTGAAGATCAACAGCTGAAGAACTAAAGTACTGAAGGTCAACAACTGAAGATCAAAGTCTGAAGATCAACAGCTGAAGAATTAAAGTACTGAAGGTCAACAACTGAAGATCAAAGTCTGAAGATCAACAGTTGAAGACAACAGCTGAAGACAACAGCTGAAGACAACAGCTGAAGACAACAACTGAAGACATCAGCTCATGACAACAGCTGACGTTCAAGTACAAGTACTGAAGCCTTCAGAGTTTGTTACAACAGCTGAAGAAGCATTCTTCAGTTGTTGTGATGGTTTCCTTTCAGTAGTTTTCTTTTTGTTTAAGTTTTTATAAAACGACTGAAGAGCATGTTCTTCGGTCGTTGTAGTTTCAGTAGTTTCTTTTCAATAGTTGTAGTAACTGATAACACTTAGTATTTTTGTAAGAAGATGTCAGCTGTTTTGACATCTTCAGTAGTTGTGTTTCAGTTGTTTGAATAATTCTGTTAGATGTCACAATCAAGTGACATCAGTAGACGTCACATCTCCTATATAAGGAATGTTCCACCACGACATTCCTATATAAGGGATGATTGATCTGATTGTATGTGTGACATTTTGCCACCACGAAAGCGCGTCTTGAATGAAATCTTTGATTCGCAGAATTTCTTCTATAATCGTTCACTCTTGCTTTGAATGTCTATTATTATCTTGTGAATTGGCTAAATGATTTATTAAAATTCCGCTGCAATAATCTCTAATCAATCAAACGTAGATCGTTGATCTTAACAATTGGTATCAGAGCAGGTTAATCATTGATCGATCTAACAATTGATCATTGAAACTGCTAATCGATATCTGCATTTGATTGAATTAGCTTATTTTCAAGAATTAGTTATAGATTATTGATTTTCTGTCGCTTTCGTTTTATTGTTCTCTGTGCTCTCTTGGTTCAAATTGGTCTATTGTGTTTTGTTCTAAACCGATTAAAACTTAATTGATTTTGGTTGATTCTGAGAATGACTACTCATTCTAATGACCCTCACAATACCGGTTCCTTAACCAAGCCTCCAATGCTGGTTAGGACTGAGTATAACATATGGCAATAAAGAATGCTTCATCACCTGTCTGTTAACAGTTCCGGTTGTTGGACATCAGTGGTACATGGTCCACATAAGCCTATGGTCAACAATCCGGAAACCAATCAAATGGTTCTGAAGAAGAAGGAGCAATACTCAAATGAAGATCGGAAACTGGTTGAGATTGATGCAAAAGCCCATGGAATTCTGGCCATGGCACTGCCTAATGAAATCTATTCAGGGCTTATGTATCATGAAACTGCTCATGACCTCTGGAATGCACTGAAGGAACAATTCGGTGGAACTGATGAGGTCTTAGCAAACAACAGAGAAATTCTTGCCCAACAATATGAAACATTCTCTCATAAGAAAGGTGAGACACTAACTCAACAGTTTGAGTGTTTTTCTTGTTTGATCTTTGAGCTAAAGATGGTCAAACATGAATATACCAATAGCCAGATGAATAACAGATTCCTCAGATCACTGCCTGAGAGATGGGACACATACACTATTGTTGTACGCTCCAGTGCAAATCTGGATAAACTATCTCTTACCCAACTTCATGGGAAATTGCTTACATTCGAAAGAGAGATAGAGCAGAAAAGGAACTGTCATCATCAGAAAGCTCACTGATGACTTTGTACCAGGGAACACTGCCTTGGTTGGTCATGAGTCAGAATATGCTACATCTGAAAGCAATTATGATGAGCATATCGATTTCTCTTCAAACAATCCTGATCATGCTTTTGATGGTATTGATAGTCATTCTGGCAGAAATAGTGACAATCTATGCTTCATCATGGATGATCTGAAGGGAATTGCTGATGATGATTTGGAAGAGATGGATATTCTGAGCCAAATGGCCTTGATTAATATCAGATCTCAGAAATTCTACAAGAGGACTGGCAGGAAATTCCCTGGACTCTCTGGCAAAACCAAAGTTGGTTTTGACAAGAGTAAGTTGAGGTGTCACAAATGCCAAAGGCTTGAACACTTTGCAAGAGAATGCAGATCAACTGGATCTAATTCCTCTGCACCCTTTGGGACTTTTCCTAGCACTAGTCTACAAAACAGAGGGCAACATCCTGCTGGTTTTGGTCATCAATCATACCCTATATCTCCTGCATATTTTGTCCCCCAGGGTCAAATGTCATATCCTTTTCCCTGCTATTACATGCCTCAGCCAAATACAGTTCAAGCTCCAATTGCACAACAACCACATGCATTACCTGAACCTCAGCCTTCCCAATCTCATCAACAAACTCAACCTCAACAACACAGCTTTTTCACCCCAGGAGTTGTTGACTGGAGCAGTTTACCAGATGATCTGTCTGGTCATGAACAACTGTTCTCTGGTGCAGGTCAACATGGTGGTGACAGTCCTTTTGGAAATCTAGCCCTCATGGCTTTGGAGTCTGCTGATACTTCATCCTCCAATGCCTCTACACCACAGGTATCACAGGTATCCTCTGAGGTAAAAGCCAAACTATGTTCTGAAACATGTATAGCCGTATTTGCATCTATTAGAGAAGCAAATGTAGCTTTAATTAACAAGAACATTGAGCTAGAACAAACAATTTTCAAAAGCAAAGCTGAATTTGAGTCTATGATTAATGATAAGAATGATGAAATTTACAAACTTAAATGTCAAATCACTGATGTTAAGGCTAGGGAAGAGATACTTGTAGAGAAGTACAGAGACCTCAAAGAAACACTTGCAATTACCCAGGTAGAGTGTGATCGATGGGTAAATTCTTGCAAGGGTTTTGAAATGCTTCTTAGTAAGCAATCTGCTTCCAATGTGAAGTTTGGCATTGGTTATAATCACACTGCTCCTCCTACAGACTTTACTCCCAGAGCAGAGGTAGAATCTGATGGTGAAAGCAATAACCAATCCTCTTCATCATGTGATCTACTTTCTTATACAGCACCATTAGAAGTAGAAGTCAGCATTAATTCCTCACATGCTGATGTTGTTGGTTCAAATGCTGACACTCACATGATCACAAAGTTGATCACTCCAGGTGATATTTCACAATGTACTGAAAGTACTAAAAGAATGTCATAACACCTGGAGAACAAGCCCAAACTACTACATGCACTAAAGGAAAGAATACTACAAGTAGAAAGGGTAGGAAAATTACTGAAGAAGATATCAAGAAAGCAGGTACTAAAGCAAAGAAAACTGCTAGTACTGATAGCAACTGCTGAAGAACAAGTCTTTAGTAGTTTCATCTTCTTCAGCAGATGATCAACTTAAGATGAAGAAAAAGCCATGTGAAATATGTGGTTTATTCAATCATCTTACCGATGATTGCTGGTATAAAAAAGGCTCCAAACTCAAACATAATGAAAACATTAAAGAGAAAATGGACAAAATGAAAACTGAGTTTGAAATCAAATTTGTACGAGCAACATCAAAACCTGTAACCCCTAATCCAAAAGGAAATCCACAAAGAAGGGGTCAAACAGGTAACAGCTGAGGTTGCTCAAAGTGAGATGGTACAACACAGGAACCCATCAAACTCAAGCACTAATGTGTCTGATGAGCTGAAGGCTTTATCACAAAATCAGACACAACTTGTTATGATGGTTCAACATCTATTGGGGAGAGTTAACCAGTTCAACATCTATTGGGGAGAGTTAACCAATTAGATGCTCCTGTGTTGAAATCACAGAGAAGAAAATCCATGCCAAAGGATTCTTCTTCTTCACCATCTCCAACCCCTCAGGCTGTTTTGCAACAAGTCTCTTAGTTTACCATCTGATGATATGAACAGACCCAAAACCAAAAAGGTTTGGGTCTCAAAAACTAACTAAGTGTTTATGATTGCAGGGTTCTTCAACATGCCAAAGTAGCATCTGGTATGTAGACAGTGGGGGATCTATGCATATGACAGGGAACAGCTCTCTGCTTCATGACTACTCTCAAGGAAAGAAGGGGTTTGTTTCTTTTGGCAATGATGCTAAGGGTTACATCATTGGAAAAGGTTTTGTCTCCAATGGAGAAATAAAGTTTGATGATGTTAATCATGTGGAAAATCTCAAGTACAATCTCTTGAGTGTCAGTCAAATGTTTGATAAAGGACATGCTGCTCTTTTCACCAGTCAGAACTGCAGGATTCTGTCATCTAAAGTTCTGAACTTGATTGATAAGGTGTTGGATGATCACACTCTCCTGAGGGCCAACAGGACAGGAAGAGTGTATGCCTTAGATATTTCAAAGAAAATAGATCTCAGAGGCTATCCTTGCCTATTTTCCAAAGCCTCTTCTCAGGAATCTAAACTGTGGGACAGAAGGTTTGGTCATGTTATTTCAAAAACATGAATCAGCTGATCCACAATAGGTTAGTGAGAGCTTACCAACAAAGGAGTTCCACTGTGATGAACCTGCACTGCTTGTTTAAAAGGAAAACAGCACAAAGTCTCATTCCCTCCTATTGAAGAGCCTAAGTCCACTGCCTGCTTGCAATTACTACATATGGATCTATTTGGTCCTGTGAGAGTGATGAGCATGGCAAAGAAGAAATACTGTCTGGTAATTGTGGATGATTACTCCAGATTTGTATGGACTTTCTTTTTGTACTCAAAGGATGAGGTTGCTCAGAAGATTATCAACTTTGTGCTTTATGTTGAGAAGCAGTATTCCCTATCAGTCAAGTGTATAAGGAGTGACAATGATACTGAATTCAGAAACCATACACTTGATGAATTTTATCTTTCAAAAGAATCAAAAGGCAGTTTAGCATCCCAAGGACTCCTGAGCAAAATGGAGTACTGGAGAGAAAGAACAGGACTTTAATTGAAGCTGCAAGGTCCATGTTGGCTGACTCTGGTTTGCCACTGACCTTTTGGCTGAAGCTGTTAACACAGCTTGTTATGTGCAGAATAGAGCCTTAGTAAATCAGAGGTTGATGAAGACTCCATATGAGGCTCTACATCAGTTGGCTCCTTTGATTTCATTCTTCAGAGCCTTTGGATGTTCTTGTTTCATTCTCAACACAAAGGATCAACTCCACAAATTTGATCCTAAGGTGGATGCAGGTACTTTGTTGGTTATTCAACCACCTGCAAGGCTTACAGAGTCTTCAACTGCAGAACAAAGATAGTTGAAGAAACCTGCATGTGAAATTTATGAATCTCCTAAGGATAAAATTTCACAAAACCCTGTGGAGTTGTTTGATCTGGACATACTGCAATATGGTCCTTATCAAACTCCAGCTGTTGCAGATCATGTGGAAAATCATCCTCTGCAGCAAGTCTTCCACCTGGTGGTACTAAAGATGATGATGATGTCAGTACTCACCTTTCAAGTTTAGTGACCAACTGCCTGAGTCTGCTAAACTTGATGTTCCTGTACCTTCAGCAGCTACATCCACAACAAATGCTGATAAGATTTCTGATTCCTCCACATCATTTGATTTGCCATCCAATACTTGGTTTCAAGAATCTGAATCAACATCTGCTGCTGCTGAACCGGCATCAAACACTTGCACTGATATTATTGTGCACCAAGAGCTGAAGGATCACCCTATATCTCAAATCATTGGTGGTATCAATGTCGGCGTCTTAACTAGAAGTAAATTGTCTAACCTGTGCTTCTATGCTCTCTTCATCAGTCAGCAAAAACCAAAGAACTATCATGTTGCTCTGAGAGATAATGGATGGGTGGATGCTATGTAGCTTGAGCTACTTCAGTTCAAAAAGCAGCAAGTGTGGGAACTGGTTCCTCTACCCCCAGATTTCAGGCTGCTCCTAAAGAGTCTCATTTGATTGCAGTCAAGAGGATCTTTAGATATTTGCAAGGTACACAATCTCTAGGTTTATGGTATTCCACTGGACACTCTTGCAAATTAGTTGCTTTTTCAGACAGTGACTATGCAGGATGCAAGTTAACCAGAAAGTCAACTTTTGGTGGATGTCAATTCCTAGGCAACTGTTTGATTCTTGGCAGAGTAAGAAACAAACATCTGTTGCTACATCCACTGTGAAGCAGAGTACATTGCTGCTACATGTTGTACTTCTCAGGTACTCTGGCTTCAGAACCAACTTTTGGATTATGGCATTGCAGAGACTAAGACTCCATTATTAATGGACAGTGCTTCAGCTCTTTGCATTGTCAAGAATCCTGTCCAGCACTCTAGGACCAAACATATAGAGATCAGACATCATTTTATTCCGGATTGTTATCAAAAAGGTCTGATTGATCCTAAGTTTGTGCCTAGTGCTGATGAGCTTGCAGACATTTTTACTAAGCCTTTGGATAGTTCAACTTTCCAAAACCTGGAGTTAAGGCTTGGTATGCTGCAGCTAGAATAAGTGATAACTACTGATGATCTCAATAAATAAGTACTGATGATCATTAGTAAGCATATCCCATATAAGTACTGATTCTGTTCAAACAACTGATAAAGTTACAACTACTGATGTTAGTAAAATCAGATTAAGTACTGATGTCCTATGAAACAACTGAAAACAACAAAAGGTCTGATTGAGGACAGTATGAAACAGCTGGAAAGCTATGAATTGATGAAACTACTAATGAGAATTTTCTCTTCAGTTGTTTCTAAAACTGTTGCTTCATCTTAAACAACTGATGACAAAACCATGTCTTCAGTAGTTTCACAACTACTGATGAATAACACCACGTCGTCAGCTGTTTACAACTGATGACAAAACCATGTCTTCAGTAGTTTCACAACTACTGATGACTAAAACCAAGTCTTCAGCTGTTTTCAAACATCTGAATTCAAAACCATAGCCTTCAGTAGTTTTATCCAAGACTTCAGCTGTTTCAACCTCTGAAGGTTTCTGCCACGTCATCAATCTGTTAAAACTACTGATGACTCACATTAAGCCTTTCATTGCTTTATAAACCGTACCCTATAAATACCCAATGCCTAAGCCTTCAGCGCTTCATCCTTTCCAACCTAACATTCAAATCTCCAAAACTTCTCTCACTAATGGCGACCATGCAGCTCAAACCACGACATAACTGTGTAGCCTACCTCACCAAATCGCCCTTCTAGACAAAGTTCGATAACGCCATTGATCTTATGGTCCAGTCACCCTACAAAACGGCATTTCTTCTAAATCCCATCATTCATGCCGAATCCCTTCACTAGTTTTGGACGAACATTACCGTTACCACTGGGGAGAACAACACCGAGTCTCTCCGGTCGGTTGTCAACGACCTTCAAGTGGTCATCACTCCGGAAATCATTCAACAACCCTCAACTTGGATGATGCCACTTTTAGTGCAGGATATCCAAAGGCACAACTGAGTTATCCTTTGTCAACCATGGATATCAGGAAACCTTAGTGCCCTTACTATTCTGAAGAAACATTTCCATGATGCAAACGTCTTATCTTTCACATGGTAAATGTTTGTTTAGCTCCTAAGACATCCTCTTGGGATCAAATGTCTACCAGATGGCAGCATGTACTATTCTCTATCCTTGCAACAAGACTTAAACTTTTCTGAAATCATTTTTCTTGAACTTAAGGATATGGCCTCAAATCTATTTCTAACCGTTGGATATTATATCCTCGGTTCATTATGGCCATAATAGAGAATCAGCTGAAAGCTGAGGGACTTGTTGGCCTTGGAGTCCCTGCAACGGCTGTATTGCCTGAAGTATACTCCGGCACAACTCTGACCACACACTGAAACAGGCTGCCAAACTGCGAAAACCCACGCAGTTGGAACCCACAGCCACAACCTCCAGAACCAGAGTCCCCACCAAACCCAAATCCAAAAAGCCAAAAACGGCTACTCAGGGAGATGAGTCCCCTGAGGATGCCCCTGTACCACAAACGCAGGAAACACATACTGGTATTAACCCCCCAGTTGTGTCATAGACTCAACCAGCCACAACCGCACAGGTATCCTCTCAATAGGATCCTGCTGCAACCATTATTGGGGAAACCACACTGCTGGAACCTGTCTCACTTGAGAGGGTTACCATTGAAGCGCACCATTCGCCCTGGGTGCAATCTGCTTCTACCCACTCACCACAGGCAACTGCCCCCCAAAGTCCTACATTAATTGTTGCACAAGTGCTGAGTTAGTTGCACTCCTCACCCCCTCCCCAGATACCAATTACAACTAGGCATACCTCTACCATTGAGAGGAGGATCAAAGTGCATCTGATAACCCACAGCATAATTACAATCCTCCATCTCTTAGTGTAGAAAAAGATTGGACCTCTGGTGAGGCTGCCACTTATCCTGCTTCAGCATATGATCAGGATGTAGTTGGTACCAGTACTAAGACCTTACCAGAGGCAACTGCTGATGAAGGACATAGTCCTGAGGCAGGAAGTCCCCAGTTCCAAGATAAAGGGGCACATGCTATAACTGATCTACAATCAGTGCATGTTCATCTTGATTACATCAGGAGGTCAGATGATTCAGTAACCACTGATGATGACCTGGGCTTTTTCTATGATGTGTTAGCCCAAAACACAATCCTAGAAGAGGAGGTGAGCAGACTCAAAGAGCTGCTTGCCAAAACTTCTGAGGATCAAAGACCATCTGCCTCTCAAACCCCACAGATGGCACCTTCATCTGAAGGTCTCCCAAACACAGAGCCACTCCAAAAACTCAGCCACCTGCCTCTGCTTCTGGCACTATTTCTCAGGAACAGAACCCCCCTGCTATCCGTCAAATTCTCTCCCTCTCATCACACCTATAATAACTGACATAGTGATCAAAACCCTTGATGAGGCTTTCCTCAGTAATACAACCATTGATAGAGGAGGTTGTGGGCAAACAGCTTTGTAACCATCAAACCCTTGCAACCAATGCAATCAAAAGGGGGAGATTAAGTCAGTAAAAGCAAAAAAAGAGAGTGCAGAAGGGAAAGTGAAGGAAACAAAAGGAACAGTAGTGGAGAAGGATTTGGATGTGAGACCGAAAAAGAAAAGGAAAAAGAGAAAGCCTTGGAGCTAATGGTAAAAGAGGCTGATGCCGAACACAACAGATCAATGGACAAAATCATTGATCAGCTGTTTAGGCAAGGCCATGACACAGACAAACTTGACTCTGAGATCAGAAGACTAGATTGAAGAAATCTAGAATAGATGGGCATGTTATGATGTGTTAGAAGAGAGAGGCTGGTGATCATGATCAGATTTATAGCAAAATATCTTGGAAGATCGATGATCGAAATCAAGGCTTGGTCCAGGGACAGCATCTTGGCAATAACCACCAAGATCTGTTCGTCTGAAGTATACACAAAGGACTAGTTATTGAAGCTTTGAATGAAGCTGGTGCTGGGAGCAGGACTGAGCTAGCCAAGCAATCTAAAGCCACACTCACCTCAAAAATGCTAGAACAGCATGTCAACATTCCCACACCAAAACAACCACCCACTAAAACAATCCCTTTACCCCAAAAACCACCAAAAACACAACCCACCAAACCAACTCCCTCACCCTCAAACCAACAGCCGATGATGTACCCCAAAAGAAGAAGAGAAGGGTATTGAGGCTAGAAGATGATGAAGAAGATGATGATGAAGAAGAAGATAGGCTGTCAATCTCAGCTGTTATTCAGTTGCCGAAGGCCACAAGTCACCCTCCAACAATTACTCCTGAATCCCAGAGACAAACTGTGAAGGTGAAACTAGAAGAAGAAGGACTTCACCAACAGCATGATGAGGAGTTGTTGAGAAGGGTTGATAAAGCTTATGCGGCCACATCTTCCATCATCAACATGAAGAACATGCACTCAGATTATACACTCTCAGGCAGACTTTTCAATATCAGAAGGAGAGAGTGAGGATTTGGCCTGATCCCAGGGTGTCTCACAGAATTCACAAGAATAACATTCCACAGAGATACATGGGCCAGGTGAAAAAGATTGTAGATGAAGTGATCTCCCTGGTCTTTGTAGTATCACCCTGGGAAATCCTGGAAGACTTCAAGAAAGCTTATAAAGCTAACCAAACCCCACAGAAGATGCTTGAAAATAAAATGGTGAAAAAAGGGGTTAGTTTATAAGAGGATTGAAGAAGTCAGGAAAAATGAGCTCTAGTTGTTCCTTGAAGGTAATCACCCTGATGAGTTTGCTTATAGAATAATAACAACTGTGGAGCTAAAGAATGGGAAACAGGCTAAATACCTATCTGAGTACTATGGGCTGGAAATTTATTTGAAGGAGGTGCTGAAGAGCTGACCATGGAGGAACAGATCACCTTCCTAGAGGCCTATACCAGGGAGTCATACAGACTCATTGTTGGGAAGTAGATCTCATGAATGGGGTAACAACTCTGTGTCCAGTTCCCCAAAACAGAGTTCCCATTCATACTTTGCCAATCAATTTCCGGGAATACTTCCAGGCCGGTGCTTACAAGGGTCACTTCTGAGCTGATCTAGAAGACAAAAAGACCAATCATTCTGCCATAATAAGTGGGACATCTTCAATAAGTTTAGAGGTTTTGGCTGCATTGGTTCAGGGGGAGTTTGTTGGACCAAAAGAACCAATGAGCCGGATCAGAAAAACCTCTAAGTCCCACAGACATCACAACAACTACTGAAGACTTGATCAGCTGTTTTATAAAGCCTGAAGAGCAACAGCTGAAGTACAAGTACTGAAGACTTCAACAACTGAAGATCAAAGTCTGAAGATCAACAGCTGAAGAACTAAAGTACTGAAGGTCAACAACTGAAGATCAAAGTCTGAAGATCAACAGCTGAAGAACTAAAGTACTGAAGGTCAACAACTAAAGATCAAAGTCTGAAGATCAACAGCTGAAGAACTAAAGTACTGAAGGTCAACAACTGAAGATCAAAGTCTGAAGATCAACAGCTGAAGAACTAAAGTACTGAAGGTCAACAACTGAAGATCAAAGTCTGAAGATCAGCAGCTGAAGACAACAGCTGAAGACAACAGCTGAAGACAACAGCTGAAGACAACAGCTGAAGACATCAGCTGAAGACATCAGCTGATGACAACGGCTGACGTTCAAGTACAAGTACTGAAGCCTTCAGAGTTTGTTACAACAGCTGAAGAAGCATTCTTCAGTTGTTGTGATGGTTTCCTTTCAGTAGTTTCTTTTCGTTTAAGTTTTTATAAAACGACTGAAGAGCATGTTCTTCAGTCGTTGTAGTTTCAGTAGTTTCTTTTCAGTAGTTGTAGTAACTGATAACACTTAGTATTTTTGTAAGAAGATGTCAGCTGTTTTGACATCTTCAGTAGTTGTGTTTCAGTTGTTTGAATAATTCTGTTAGATGTCACTATCAAGTGACATCAGCAGACGTCACATCTCCTATATAAGGAATGTTCCACCACGACATTCCTATATAAGGGATGATTGACCTGATTGTATGTGTGACATTTTGCCACCACGAAAGCGTGTCTTGAATGAAATCTTTGATTCGCAGAATTTCTTCTATAATCGTTCACTCTTGCTTTGAATGTCTATTATTATCTTGTGAATTGGCTAAATGATTTATTAAAATTCCGTTGCAATAATCTCTAATAAATCAAATGTAGATCGCTGATCTTAACAATCATACATACCATCATGCATAAGCATCAATCATACATCATAACATGCCCAACATAACATCTATGACCTCAAAAAGTCAACTTACATAGCCCTCGGGAACCTCCCAAGTCAAAGCCTAAATTTCACTTTTTCCCCAAAAAGTCAAAAAATAATCTAAGTGTTCATCCGCATTTCTCTTTTTGTTCAGCCGCATTTCTTTTTCCTGATCCGCATTTGTCAATGCTCATCCGCATTTGTTCAATCGCATTGACTTTACTCATCCGCATTTGTCAATGCTCATCCGCATTTGTTCATCCGTATTGACTTTACTCATCCGCATTTGTCAATGCTCATCCGCATTTGTTCATTCGCATAACTTACTCATCCACGTTTGCTCATTTGCATAACTTACTCATCTGGATTTGTTCATTCATATGACTTACTCATCCGCATTTGTTCATTTGCATGACTTACTCATCCGTATTTGTTCATTCGCATGAATTACTCATCCACATTTGTTCATTCACATAACTTACTCATCCACATTTGTTCATTTGCATGACTTACTCATCCGCATTGACTTTCCATCCGCATTAGTCAACACTTAAGTAGTTTTCTAAACTTAGGCATATGAACTACTGTTTGGACGTATGAGGAGCCTAGGGCACACTTAATAGAAGATTCAGTCCCCCAAGCCTCATCTATCATGTTCTAAGCTTAAATCTTACATTCTAAGTCTTAGAAACATAACCATAACATCATCAAGCTTGAACATAGTCCAATATCACATCATATCCGCAACATACACATATTCAAACATATGGGTAGAAAACCCAGTTTTATAAAAACATACATTCATGCATTTCCAGCCCCAAGAATCAGTTAAAACTTGTAAAAAGAAAGGTTCTAGAACTCACCTTTGCAGCTGTTGAGTGTGGCTTCTTCCAAACTCGTTTGCAATTGAGTTCAACCGCCTAGAAACTCACTAAAACACATACCCGAACACATACAAACATACATAAGCATACAACCGAGGCAATGTCAGTTAAGAACACTTAAAAAGCATGAATTCCTTACCTTGAAATCGACTTTTCAGCTTGTTCTTCTTCAACTCGAGAGCTTTCTGCTCCTTTTCTTTCTCTCTCTCTCTCAAAAATCTGAAGATTTGGGTGTGTAAGAAGAGAGTGGGCGGCCATGCCCACTTTACACCCATTTTCAAACCTTTTTGTCCTTTTGATACTTTTTACCCGTCAACTTGGGTAAATTATTTTTTCTTTGTTTTTCTTCACTTTGTTGTTTTTTTACTATAAAAAAAAGTAACCGGATGTTACACTGTGAACCAAGTAAGTCAGTTTCTTCATGCTCCCACCATTGACCACTTCTAAGTAGTTAAACGTATCCTCCAATATGTTAAAGGTACCATGATGTATGGTCTCACCTTTTCCAAACCCTCTCAACCATCTCTTTTTGGGTATTCGGATGCCGACTAGGCTCGGTGCTTGGAGGCGACGTTCGACGTATGGTTATTCTATATTTTTAGGTGGTAATCTTGTATCATGGTCTGCTAAAAAGCAACCGACTATCTCTCGCTCAAGCTGTGAATTGGAGTACCGTGCCAAGGCTAACACGACTGTTGAACTCATTTGGGTCACCGACCTACCCCAAGAGCTTCATGCCTTACTGTCGGTTCACCCCACATTATTATGTGACAATCGTAGTGCTCTATTCTTGACTCAGAAACCAATTTCGCATAAACGAATGAAGCATATAGAATTGGATTATCATTTCATCCGAGAGCTCGTGTCTTCTAGGAAATTGCACACAATTTATACCTTCCAAAGTGCAAGTGGCGGATATCTTTACCAAAAGTTTATCGAGACCGCAATTTGAGATGTTTCGGAGTATGTTTCGTCTTGGTCCGCCCCCATTGCGCTTGAGAGGGGATGTTAGACTACCAACTTAGTTATATTGAATCAGTCTTGTAATTTATGTATTCTTGAAGTCTCGTAATATAAATATTGTATCTATATATAGTCTTCCTCCACACATTATGAGGAGACAAAGAGAGTTCACCTTCAATAATTAGGCATAAATTAAAAATGAAAAATACATGCTTAAACATAGTGCTTGTAAATCACTCATCCATCACCCGGTTCTTATAATAAGTAGAATTAAATATTTGTGTTTTCTATTAAGCGTTATTCTTCTGCGGAATTTTCTTTACATTTTAATAAAGAGTTTCAACAGTGACCATTTGTATTTTTTATAAGCTTGGGAATTCTTGAGAATTGTTGATTTCTTTTTTATGTTGTCAAACGTAATATTTTTAAAGGTTATTGGATTTTAAAAATCTCAACCTTTATATGTTAGTTGAGATTAATCTCAACTCAGCTAATGTGCCACACACTCTTAACTTTAATCATATTTTTCTGCAATAATATTTTACTAACTGAGATTTAACACTATTAGTTTTTTGATGACGTACAATACTTGCATCGCCAAAACACTTAGCAGGAAGTTGAAATTAACTGTCAGGTCCATCAATCTAAACCTTCTACAATCTAAAAACCCTCAATGTTCATCTTCTGGTTAGAACCACTTGACTCGTTAAAGGTATATTTCAAGTGACGATGAATGATAGACACTGAATAAAAGACCTAATAGAGGTTAGCCGGTGGTGGAGTTGAAAATAACTCAAAGTTGGTCCCGATTTATTTCATAAACTAACAAGTATTAACTCTCAATTAGTATGTGACTGTTGAAGGAAAATAAGCTCAAAGTTCGGTTTGTTTGTAAATATTTCCTAAGTTGAGATTAATCTCAGCCAATAAATGAAAGTTGAGATTATTAAAATCCAATAACCCTATTTTTAATAATACAATGACATAGTTGTTTAAAGGGTTATTGGATTTTAATAATCTCAACTTTCATTTATTGGCCAAGATTAATCCGAATTCTATAAACATTTACAGACACTCTTATATTTTTCTTCAACAATTCCTTACTAACTGAGATTTAACGCTCCTTAGTTTTTTTATGACATGGGGCTAACTTTAAGCCATTTTTTAACTTTGCCGTCCAACCTCTATCAGGTCCTTTTTTCAATGTCTAGCATCCCTCTTTACTTGAAATGTACTTTTAACAAGTCAAGTGTTTTAAATCAGAAGATAAAGATTGATAGGTTTTTGGTTGCATCAGTTTTAAATTGATGGATCTAACACTTGATTTCAACTTTATGCTTAGTGTTTTGGCCATATAAGTAGTACACGTCATGAAAAAACTAACTGTGTTAACTATTAATTAATAAAAAATTGTTGCCGGAAACTAAGTTCAAAGTTGGAAGTATCCGTAAACATTTGTTGAGTTGTGATTAATCTCGCCCAATATATAAAAGTTGGGTTTATTAAAATCCAATCACCAAACAAGTATGATTTAATCATTTAGAGCAATTAATCAAATTTTATAAAGATTATTGTTGTGGATTAATATCATTAAAATTACCTTTTTGATAATCGGAAAAGACAAACATGTTTTTGTGTATGTACGTATACGTTTCAAAACCTTAGTTGTCTTTTACTCTAAGTTAAAAAAATCATCGAACGTTCAAGAACTATATGTACGAAATATTTTATATGAACTGTAAACATTAGTTAATATTTTATACTAAATATTTTATATGATTAATTAAAATAATTAGATCCCATGATTTTAAACCAGATATGAAAAAACCAATTTGTTTATATTCCATTTCCATATACAAGATATTAAATTTCATTTCTTTAATTATTAGTCCGCCTAGACAAACGCAATTGCTAGAATAACCAATTGAATTAACCCACAAAAATATATGCAAACATATATAATTGAAGTAACATATTTCGAGTATTTTCTTATTATTAAACTCGACTTATAAAACTAAATACATAACACTATATTTATAGTAAACATAAAATAATGCTATCAAAACTAAAATAATATTTAAATAATCATATAAATAAACTAATACTTATCTATTCCTAAAAAACCAATAACTACTAATCAATTTAAACCAAACTATTTGTTTCACTCCTTAATGTTTTTATTTTATCTAGGTTTACTCTTTCGATTGTGAGCATATCAAGATTAAATCCATTAACAGTATAATACCTCAATCTTAATATAATAGTTATAAATACGAAGTTTTATATATTGTCAAACGAGTAAATAATAAGTAGAATGACTATTTGAAAGATGACATGTGATGTCGAAAGTAGGCTTGTAAATGAACCGAACGTTCATGAACTATTCGGCAGAAAGTTTGTTTATGTTCGTTTATTTAGTAAATGAACAAACATGAACAAATTTTTTGTGATCGTTTAGTTAAACAAACCAACATAAACACGTGCTTTGTTCGTTCATTTACGTTCATTGCAGGTACGTTTGAGGGGTTTGGTGACTTACAACACAACACACAACGAGGAGAGATTGATTTAGAACACTTAACACATCAATTGGGGAACTAGAAACTAGTTGCAATGAAACTAAGAAACACAAGTAATCAAGAGACAGAACAAGAACAATTAACACAAGTGTTTGATTTTTAAAAATGTTGTATATTGCTCTCTAGTTCCTTATAAGTGTTTACAAAACATTAGTAAAGATACAAGGGACCAAAGATACTTTATACTACATACTACAGTCGACCATACGCTGAAGGCCAACTAGATACATGATCTAGACAACAACAAAATCAATATAGAGTACATTATCTAGACAACAACAAAATCATTATAGAGTCAAAAGGCAGATTGTCTTTTGACTAGTGACTATGGCATGCCATAGCTCACATCCTAATATATTACAAAAAGGATAAAAGTACATAAAGTAGAAAGTAACATACACAAGACCTCAATGTACAGTTTACCAAAAGCATGCACCTTTTCACCAACTTGTGAAACTTGGTCAGTCAAACAAAGTTATAGTGGAAAGGTGGTCTAGCTTTATGGTAAGAAGTACATCAGATAAAACATGTACTCAAAAGTGTTCGGAAGAAATTTATCTTCATAAACTGGCTTCAGAAGACTTTGTCTCTGAAGCTTCGAAAGACTTCATATTTGGCTTTGGAAGATATTGGTCTTGGTTTCAGAAGATTTCACACTTAGAATGTTTCCTAATGCTGAATGTGAAACTTCCGAAGCATTCTACTTCAGCACTTTGTGCATGCATGCAGGACAGACTGTTTGGATGTTTTGGGTTGCATCAGCCTTATATGAAACCTTACATTCATAACGTTCATTTATGTTTGCTCATATATGTTTGTTAATATTTGTTCATTTACATTGGTTTATGTTTGTTTATTTATCTATATTGATATATTAATAAAAGAGTATTATGTGTTAATATTTGAAACATAAGTGTATTATGTTATACTAGAAATCTATAAGTTTAGTGAGATTTTAATTTACACCAACACTCCTAAAAGTTCCAAAATGATCATTTATGTTGTTTTTTGTGTGTTCAGTTATGTTTGTTTATTATTGATCATTTATGTTCTTTACAATTGTTCATTGTGATCGTCTATGTTCTTGAAGTGTACTTTTAGCTTCTTAACGAAAAAACATAATGAACATGAACATTTTTATTTTTTTAATAAATGAAGATTAACAAAAGGTCATGTTCGATTATGTGTTCGTGTTCGGTAAAAGTTGAGTGAACGAACATGAACATGCTAGCTTTCGTGTTTGTACGGTTCATTTATAGGCCTGGTCGAGAGTTTATTATTTTAAGAAAGTATTAAATAATAATAAACCATATACTCCATTTTTAATGAAACTTATGTCGATTTGTAGAGAAAAATGAGGTCGTCCCAACAATGTACTATAAATTTTATAAAACTTTATAGTTCAAAAGTGATGAGAGAAAAATAAATGAAACACTGAATTAATTATAAGTAAGCAAGCAAGTAGGTTGGTCAATAAATAAGCAAGCAGTCAGGCTGCTCAGTTTCATCACAATATAATTTTAGGCTTAAGGTTGAATTCAAAATAGAAGTTTTCGTAGGAACTCTCTAGGATAAAAAGAATCCAAACTACTCAACGCCCCTCTAGGTGTTATTATTAGTTAATTTTGAAGCTCGAGTAGGAGTGCAAGTAGGGAGACTCTACATCAAAGTGTCATAGATAGTTATAAGGTATGTTCCTCTTTCAGTTATGTCAGTTAATTTTATTTATTTTAGTATTATTATTAGGATTGATATTAGTGTATTATTATTATTTTAAGCATTAGGATTATTGTTAGGGTTGGGTTTTAGATAACCTAGCCTTAGTTAGGCATGGACTAATCACCCTTGCTTAACCAAGGTAGCGCTAGCTAATATCCAACCATGACAATGACTAGTTAGTTGTACCATTGTCTAACCTAGGATTACTTAAACTGTATCAGGACATTGAGATATCCCATTATTGTACTAGGAATTGATTAACTATTGAGCAACTCATAAACCGGTGACTTATCATGTAGTTTTTCAATACTATGATAATATACTCGTTGTGTTTGTATTGAACATAATTATAATGCATTCAAATATGCATGAGTCAGTAGGGGTATACGAGATCCTAATATATCTAATAGGATGTGTCAAACTAGCTAAAAAGAGGATAGGGTTCCTCGTATGCATCAAGAACATGTTCATACATATTTTACTGTCGGAAGGGTCTAACAAACTCACTGCCAGTGTTTATGATAAAACTAGGAAAGACACTGTGCTTATGCACCCAATTATCACAACCCATATTGTATGCATGCCAAACTTAAATTTATAAAATGTATAGCTTGAGCTCACTATCATTAGTTGACGCCTCTTTGAGTATATGTATCATAGGTAACCGATAAGTAAATGCTCAAAAGCTGCTTAAAGACAACGGATCTAAAAGTTCAATAAGTTTTTAATTTAATTTGTTTCTAGATACTATTGTAAAATAGTAGTGTAACAAGTTGATAATATTATAGTTTATAATAACACATATATTTGCTTCCGTTGTAAGTTGTATCGATGGTAGACGTCCGCTTGGGTAACAGGTGGGGTGTCATAGTTGGTATTAGAACCTGAGGTTTTAGCGAATTAGGTATTATAGAAATGACTAAACTTTAAGCAGTAATGTTCAATAAGATTAATGTTAGATTCAAGTTGTACCAAACAAAAAGATTTTAGAAAAAGTACTTTTATGCTTCTTAGGATAACAAAAAGATGAAATAAATTATCATATGTCTATTTCTTTCAAGAATATATATGCAGAACCGTTTGAGGGATTATCACTTACAACACAACACATAATACGGAGAGTGTATAAACACTTAACAGATTAAATAGGGAACTGAGAACTATATGGTTCGATACTTAGAACACAAGCAAATATGAGATAGAACAATAACAAAACAAGGATAATGGTTTTCAAGAATGTTTTATATTGCTCTCATGTTCTTTACAAGTGTTACAAAGCATGAAGAAAAATACAAAGACCTGAGACATGTCATAGCTCACATCCTAATATATTACAAAAAGGATAAAAGTACATATAGTAGAAAGCAACACACTTAAGACCTTAATATATAGTTACCAAAAGCATGGACCTTTTCACCAACTTGGATAGCGAAAAGTGGTCCAGATTTATGAAAAAAGTACATCAGATAAAGCATGTGCTAAAAGTCTTTGGAAGAAATCAGTCTTCACTTCTTGGCTTCGAAGGACTTTGTCTTTAAAGCTTAGGATGACTTTACTTATGGCTTCGAAAGATGTTGGTCTTGGATTCAGAAGATTTTACACTTGAAATAATTATGATGCAGGATGTAAAACTTCCAAAGCATTTGTACTCTGCACTTAAGTACATGCATGCAGGAAAGACTCAGGATATTTTAGGTGCATCAGGCTTACATTAAACCTTATAATATGATATAACTAATCTGTTTTATATAATTATTTCATAAATATGTTTAGCACAACGGTAACTACTGTATAATTATATTACTATAGGAAGATACAATGTCTAAAAGTAGAAATCAATAAGACTTTAAACATGTTAGCCCAGGTTGAACACGAATCAAATATTATGAATATTTGTAAGATCAAACAATGATAAACACAATAAAACCCCTTTGATCTTCAATTAGATTACAAAATATGTTTACAAGTAATCTCTCAATCTATTGGTCGTACAATCATCCCCTTCTCTAATTACAATTAACCTATTTATAGTCTAGACTAATATTCACTAATTGCACTTAATCCTCTAGACTTAGGCTAATTAATAGAAATTACATATAAAACATTAAATGACTAAAACATATTTAAATATATTTTGTTGACACAAAATATATTTATTACAATAAAATTCCTAGTCATCTAAATCTTCAATGTCTCGTCTTGGTTCTTTGTCTTGTACTCGACATTTGACTTTTGTTGAATTTGACCATGGCGTTGACTTTTGTTGACTTTGACTATGTTGATAATATAGACTATCTTGTACAGCTTCAACAAAACATGAACATGTTAATGGCAGAAGAGGGGAAAGATATCATAGGGCTCGAACTTCATCCCATAGTGTTAGATGTCAATCTAGTATGAACCCAATTCTAAATGATGAAGCTATCCATAGCATGGCAATGGAAGTTGCCAATATATTAACAAATGTACAAACTATTAATGCTGATAAATCAAAAGAACGGCTTAAACAAAGCTAGTATTCTTCCCCGCCTATACAAGAAAGGGAAGGAATGGAAGGTACAAAATCAAAGAAGTGAACTAATAAGCATTTCATGTCTTGAAAACCTACATCATTCGACGAGAGAAAAGGAGCCATAGAAGCCCAAGACTAGCTAAACTGGATTGAGTCAGTATTGGATGTTTGTGACTCTAATAATGATAACAAGGTATGTTTCATTGTACATATGTTTGAAGGTGAAACCCTTCACCGGTGGAACATTGTAGTCCGAACCGAGTGTAAAGAAAAAGTCAAGGAAATAAATTGAGACGAATTTGTTTATAAGTTTCTTGCTAAATTCTATCCTCCTACTAAAAATGAACAATTGGAAGTGGAGTTCTTCCGGTTAAAACTGCAAAACAATACATACTGAGAGTATGTTACTCGTTTTAATGACATATCTCAACTCGTTCCTCATCTTGCGACAACTGAGGAACAACTGATCAATAGGTTTATCTCTAGTTTACCATTTTCCAGTAAGGGTTTTCATTAAATTTAAATCCCCCAAAAGCTTTTCAGAAACGATTGAAGTCGGCGCTATCATGGCAACCAAGATGTTACGACGACAAGCCAAAAATAAAATGGTAAGAAGGAAAAGGAGACACTAGGAATAACAACTTCAAGAAACCTAGAGAAATACCACAATGTAGATTTTGCAAGAAAAATCATTCTGGGTCGTGCCGCACACAACCATGCTCTAATTGCAAGAGGACTTGACATCTTCTTCAAGAATACAAGAGGAAGAGTAAATGTTTTGAATGTGAAGATTTAGGACACGTGAAAAGAAATTGTCCAAATATTCAACATGGCAGGAATAAACAACCAAACAAACCTAAAAGGTGCTTATTTTTATTGACCGCTAAGGAAGCTCGTAATGCTTTAGATTTGATTACTGGTACGTATCTTGTCAATAATATATATGTGCCACTGTTATTTGATTATGGCACCAATAAAAGTTTAGTATTTAATACCTTTAAGCCCTATTTGATTAAAGAATCACAGAAATTAGACCATACCTTTATAATAGAAATGGTTGATGGGAATCAAAAGGATATCATTGATATCACTAAACATTGTATCATAAATTTGAACGGGCATTCATTTTCTATTGATTAAATGCCTATGAAACTAAGAGAGTTTGATATAGTCATAGTAATGGATTGGTTAACCTACATCACGCATAAATAATGTGTGATAAAAAGATTATTCGATTCAGTTACTCAACGGCAAACGGTTAACCATGTTAGGAGATTGTGTAGAATAGACTAAAAATCTCATCCCAATAGCACAAGCACAAAAAGATATGAGAAAAGGATGTATTGTCTTTTTGGATTATCATATAAACACCACAGAGAATAAGAATATTAAAGGCATGCTAGTAGTATGGAAATACCTTGAGGTATTCTCGGTTGAGCTCCCAGCACTTCCACCTGATACACAATTGGAATTTCGAATTGACTTAGTATCTAGGACAACATCATTTGCAAAGTCTCTTCACAAACTAGTCCAAACAGGATTTTTAGATCTCAAGAAGCAACTAGAAAAACTACTTCAAAAAGGGCTTATTCAGCCAAGCTTTACGCCTTGGAAAGCACTCATCTTGTTTGATAAGAAAAAAGATGGGAGGATGCTTATGTGTATTAATTATGAGACTTGAATAAAGTCACTACAAAAGAATAAGTACTCTTACCAAGGATCGATGATCTATTTGATCAATTACAAGGAGCAATTTATTTTTCAAAAATAGGCTTGCGATCTGGATATCATCAAGTGAAGGTAACACTGGAAGATGTACCTAAGACTGTTTTCATGACTATGTACATTTAAGGTTAGGACCGTGTACGTACGGAGTACAAACTGATTCTATGTTATACCGGATCAAATAATGCAGAATCCTATTTGATTGATGATCCAATCAATGAGAACGATTACCCGACCGATATAAGATTGAACTAAAACGTTAAAAACGAATAGGAATCGATGAGGAATGAACTATGAACTTCGACAGGACGTTTGGGACGCTCTGGACGGCTAGGGTTTATGCGTATGTGTAATATATCTTCTAGTGTTATGTTTTTCCATGAACTAGGTGGTATTTATAGGTTATTAGTTTTCATTCGTACGACTGAACCATTAGTATGGTTCAGTCGTGCGACTGAATCATGATATTGATCCATACGCACGACTCAATGTTCAGTCCTGCGACTAAGTCAATCTTATGTCTCAATCATACGACTGATCCAGTCTCCTGGTTCAATCGTGTGACTGGTCCATAAGCATGATGTATTCATGCGTATGGTCCAGAAGTATGGGCCACTAGCATGAATACTCATCCGACTATGTTAAACACATTACTCAATTATTATTGACTTAGAAGTGTGTACAACAACCTCAAACCTATATAAGAAGTCATACATATGAATTTAAGATAAATAGACATCAAATCATATATCATATTTCATTACATAGTCAAATTACACATACGTAAGAAATGAAAGACTTTTATATTTAAGCACATAAACTAGATACATATGTATCTACAAACTCCCCCTTGGACCTAGTTTTCTCTATCGTCTAACATTCTCAACATGTTCTTGGAATTTCTTGTACTTCTCCTCTTTTGTGACTCCTGCATGTATTTCAAAAGCAAACAAGAGTCTTATCACATGTTGAAACTATAGAGCTTGTATAATGTCCTGCGTGTCATAGAATAGTAGCCACTTGTATAATGTGTAGACATCATAAGCTAACAAGTTTGTAAGTGACATTGGGTAGAATACCCGGATAGTATCTATTTTTCCATCTCTGTTCAAAACTATGACATCTTCCCCTGTCCGCCAGTCATAAAACCACCATATGAAGTGTGGAGTGAAGTCTTGAGGCATTTCCCGTAAGGGAATCTTTGACATTGTGTGCAGGGGACTCCACTTCAACACAACTTTAGGCTTCCCAGATATAGGGTCCACTTCAGACTTATGTATGAACCTCTTCGGTTGTTGAGGTCTGAAGTTTACCCACCTGGTGTGATATTCCTTCTTTAATGCAGCCTCAAACCAACCTGACATCTTCCTTGGATTAGCATATAGCAGATCTAAGCATGCCAGTCGGTTGAGCTCAAAACCAGGAAGAGTCTGTAGATCATGAGGATATCTAAGTACTTGATCCCCTTCTGTCTTTTAACTGCATAGACATCTAAGTCTTCAAAATACGCCCATGCTATGATCTTGCCAGACACCTTCTGATGTCGTTTGACTCTATAGAGCTTGGTGTAGGCATTTGGCTTTTGTGGCACGCATTGGGCTTTCATCGGTGCAAAACAAGCTGTCCATTTAGCTTTCTTGATAGCAACATTTGCATCTAAAGCTTGGGCTTGGCTTTCGTCTTTTCCTTTCTCCTTTTCCATCTCTTCCAACTTCTCAAATGTAGCATTGCCAAAAGTATCACCCAAGTTCGGTATAACATTACCTTCATGGTCAGTGTACTCTGAATAATGCTCAGCAGTGACATCCCCGATCTCAATTTCATCTACATCATTCAACTTATCGTCACTCACAACATCTACTCATGGAGCATCTTTTATAAGCTCACAGATCTCCTGACTATCCCTTGCAAGTCAAGAATCATTGTAAGTTGAGTCTTAACTTGCTGAAGGGGTTCGACATCATACTCGTCTGTCTGTTGAGCTTCATCTGTTTGAATAAACATTAAGCATATCACACATAAGTCATTATATAAAACATTAAAACATAAACAAACATAGATGATTTTTAATTACATTAATGTAATATACAATTCAAGTACAAAAGTTTTTAAATACAAAGACATCAAATAATTACTTTTGTCTTGATCCGTCGATTCATCAGCTGAAGGAGCAGAGGATGAGGCTCCTTGATCTTGATTTCTTTTCGTGCGCCTCTCTTAAGCTTGAGGATTGAGGCTGACGCAGATGCATCACCTTCTTGATCATCATCATCCTCATTATCTTTACCGCTCGGTCCTCCTTCATCAATATCTTCCTCAAAGTCATCTTCCTCCTCCTCCTCCTCATCATCATCATCATGATCACCATCATCACCATCCTTTATCTTTAATGGCTCGGTTTTTGATCCCTTGAGCTTTAGCAGTATCTTCTTGTTCTTCTTCTCAAGCTCCTCTATCCTCTTCACCGAAGCCAACACCAGCTCATTTTGACTAGTAAGTGCATGGTGGGCTCGGCCTAGAGCTCTCTCATACTGGGCACTCCTCTCGCTAAGTTGCACGATGTGCTTTGCCTGAGCTGCATTCACCTCCATCAACTTTGTTAGCTGAGTAGCCCTTAGCTCATCAGTGGCAAGCAACCTTAGCATAATGTTGTTGAGGTTAGCAAGCTGTTCCTCTAACCCGATATTGGGTAGAGTGGGTCCAGCTGTGAATGTGAATTGGGTGGAGGGACCTTCTTGGTGAGTGATGGTGGTAGTGGTGGATGTGGTGAATATGGAAGGTGGAATCGGAGTGGGATGTGGTGGAGTGGTTGTGGTAGTGGTGATGGGAGGAGTGATAGTAGTAGTGGGAGGAGTGGTGGTGGTAGTAGATGTGGTAGTGGTGGTGGGAGGTGTGGTAGTGGTGGTGGCTGGAGTGGTGGAAGTAGTAATGGGTGTGGTGGTGGTGGTGGTAGTAGTAGAAGAAGTAACCAAAGTAAATCTCGGCATCTTACTCTTCTTCTCATGGGGATGGGACATTCTCTTTTTCCCTGAGCCCTTTGCAATTGGCATTCCCCCTTGGCTGCTGGGCTGGTCAGGGGTGTAAGTAGGATTAGTAACATCAGTAGCAGCACCCCTCGACTCAGCCTGGCGTCTGCCAACCGCCTCTATCCCTTTTTCTGTGGCCACAACTCGGCTCCCAACAGTCCTCACTAGAGGCTCATCATCTGACTCCCCATCTTCATGTAACAGGAAATCTTGGTGGAAAGCAGCCCTTTTTGTTCCACCAGGTGCCTCACCACCTTGACCCTGATCATCGTCGTCATCTTCATCTATGGGTGCCATGATAAGCTCAACATCAGAGTCACTGTCATCGTAATGCCACTTCTTGCGAGATGGCGCCACATATTCCTCATTGGCCAAGTGACCAAACAGTCTCCTTACTAGGGGCTTCACTTGCTTCCCCTGGTAGACCTTCACCCGACCCAATGTCGTATCCTCCATAATCTCCAGGACAACCGCATCATCCTTCTCTTTCAGCAGCGAAGGAAGCTTCTAATCAATGATCATCTGAAGAAACCTTGGGTACATGCAGAAGCCTTCCTTGCCCTTGGCCTCTATGTTCTCGACCATGTAGGAGAATATCATCTGCGAGAAACTGAATGGGTGGTTTAGCACCAGAGCAACATATGTGTTCTGGATTTGATCTGACATCTTATCAAACCCTCCCCTCCTCGACGCTATGCACTTCAGGATCACATGGGCCAAGTACTTAAATTAGGGGCACATGTTGCTCTTGTTGAGCACACCTGCATTGATGTCCCGAGTGTATCTCATCCCCAAAAAGCATCCTCTAACAGTTAGAGGATGTAGCTTGGTCGGGTGGTCACCATCCTTACCCAAATCCAGGACTTGCCTAAGATCGCCTGCAGTAACACTAATCTCATGTCTGAAGATCGAGTTCCGGATACTGTACTGCTCAGTGGACCTATCAATAGTAGCCCCTTCCTAGAAGGTCTGCAGTAGTGATCTGTATGGAGTGGATGGTGTAGATATGGCCTTGAAGATCCTTGATCTCTTGAGAAAGGCAATGATCCCCACAAACTCGGAAACATTCCGAGTAGAAGCATCTAGATGAGCACAGATGTTGTGCTTGAGGCTCATCGTCCATCTATGAGCCCTGTTGCTATAACACAAGAAACATATACATTAGAGTTGTGTATAGGAGATGACATTTGTAACTTAAGCCTTTTTTATCATACTGGTTCAGTCGTGTGACTGAACCATACGATTGAGTGTTAGTCGGACGATTGAGTTCTGTTGTACGATTGAGCCTACAGCTGAGTTCAGTCATGCGATTGAGCCTGCAATTGATCTTAGACGTATGCTACCCCATGCGGTTGAGTTCGTCGTGCGACTGAACCCATAGGCATGATTCATACTGCGATTGAGTCATTCGCCTGGCTCAATCGTGCGACTAGAGTTCATCAGCATGACCATTTGTATTCTACACTGTTGAACACCCAAGAATTGAATCTTTGTCAAAACTTGATATTAGCCTACGTGTTTAGACGCATTAGACTCGTGGAGACTCAAAATAAACATTTATGTCCAGTTAAGTGGTCTATTATTAAGATTTGGTCTCGGTTCTAGATTTTAACATAATCGGCCCTTAGGGTTCAAATAAACCGGTCATTAGTGTCTATTTCGGTCTTACAATACCAGTAGATGAATGAGAAATCAGTTAGGATCACAATCAGTATGTAAGAGTAGGCAAATGAAATTTTTGCAGAGTATCATCGTATGAGCAGCTTCAGAGAGCTTTGAAGGGTGGTAAGGGTTATGACCGACTAGCCCCCTTATTTATACTCTTTTAAATTTCAGTCGTGCGACTGGACCCATACTTATGCTCCAGTCATGCAACTGAGCCCATGTTCATGCTTCAGTCGTGCGACTGGAGTTCAGTTGTGTGACTGGCTCATACTCCTTCATCCATTCGTACGACTTGTTCATTCTTGTAGTCCAATCGCATGGTTGTTCCATACTCATGGTTCAATCATGTGACTGGCTCATACTTATGGTTCAATCGTACGATTGGCTCATTCTTATGATTCAATCGTATGATTGGCTCATACTTATGAGCTTGAACTCTTTACACTTTCAAACACTTAACATTTTAACTTTGATAAACATTATGACCTTATAACACCATTTGATCACCGTAGACATGATTCTTTTAGTTTGGAATCAATTGATCACCTCAAACATGATCCTTTTAATTTAAAATTGATTTGTCACTTCATACGTGACCCCTTTAAGTTAGTGATTCATAGAGTACATCTAGTGGTATAGTTCGATGACTAACCTACAAACGACTAGAAAAAAGAAAATAACTTTCAAATTTAAAAGAAAAACAAGACATATTTTTGTTGTGTCAGGTTTGAGCAGAAGAGCTTCAGGTTAATTTGATCATTTCTGGAACGATTCATGTAACACCCAAATATTTTCTTTAAAGCCGACGAAAGAAGAAAAAAAATAAAGTCCAAAGTCGAGGGACCAAACTTGCCAACGAGAGAAAGTTGGGTGAGTGGGGTATTTAAAGGGAGAGGGCAGCCCTCACCCTCTCCCCACACTTGCAAAAACTCAGCCAAAGAGAGGAGAGGAGAAGAAAAGGGAGAAAAGGGAGAAAAAGCTTGGTTCGAGTGGATTCAAGCGTGTAAAATCAAAGTGTAGCGGGTCTAATCAAATTTCTTCTTGATGGTGTTGTTTGTGTGAGTTCTAGGATCCCTCTTTTACACGTTTTTGAATGATTTTAGGGCTAGAACACATCTGAAAATCATTTTTGAAGTATGTGCGTGTTTGACCCGTGTGTATGTGTTTGTGCATGATGCGAGTGATGTATGATTTCGGGCTTGTGTGTGCTTGCATGGTGTTGTGGTATGCATTCCTAAGGTTTAGGATGGTTGATTTAGACTTAGAAAAGGTTTGGAAGAGCTTGGAAGTTGAAAATGGCAGATTGGATTCGGGAGGAATCTGCATTCTGCACAGTTAGGGCTATGCGACCGAATGGCATGCGGGTCGTGCGACTGAAGTCCACACGCATGCCAGTCGTGCGATTGAGGTTCATTCGCATGTGAGACATACGACTAGAGCCCATACGCCTGCCAGTCGTGCGACTGAGAGTCATTTGCATGGGGAGTCATGTGATTGAGGCCCATACGCCTAGTTACATCCGCATTAGGTCCATTTGCGCAAGTATTCATCCGCATTGGTTCATTCGCATATTATCCATTCGCATGGTGTTCAGTCACATGACAGGTCATGCGATTGAAAGGTGCCTATACGCCCAAGTAGGGCTGGTGTACCCGAGGAAAACGTAGTATATTTACTGACTTTCGGGGAAAAGTGCACATGTAAGTTTTGACGTGGAAGGTTCCCGTAAGTTCATGTAAGATGACTTTTGAGGCCTTAGAGGTTAGGTTGGGCATGATGATGTATGATGTTGTATGTTTATGCATGATGTATCTTATGTATGATGATGCCTTGTATGATGATATTAGTGACGGTGTATGTTATGTTCTTTGCTTTGTATGTTTATCTTTCCCATGGCTTTACGTTGAATGTTAATGAATGAAATGAAAATATTATGTAACATAAAATGAAAGATAATGAAAAGAGGAAGAAATGATGAATGCATGCATTAATGAATGATGAAAGTAATGAAAGTCTTGCAAGCCTTGTATGTCGGGACACACCCCTTTGTAAGGTGTTAGCCCAACGGTGTGCGGGTTCGCTACCCCTTGAGGATGCACATCGGGGTCTTTCTTTGTGATTGACCATTTGTATGGAAACATTGTTGCTTGCCTTAGATACTGTGGTCAGGAGGTGCTGAGCACCGTAATGGAAGGTCTATGATAGACTTAGGTCCAGTACCATGAGACTGAAGGGCATAGCACACGACAATGTTACACCTGAACTTTATCTTAGGTACTGTGGCCAGGAGGTGCTGTGCACCATAATGGAAGGTCTATGATTGGCTTAGGCCAAGTACTAGGAGACTAAAGGGTAAAGTTCATGGTTTTGATGGAAAGGAAAGGATGTAATGATGAACGAATGAATGAAAGTAAGAATGTATGAACGAATGGAAGTTAACGAATGAATGATGAAGATAATTATGATATTAGTTATGTTACGTATGATGTATGATCGCATGAAAGTAAAGAATGGTTTTAACGGAAGAAAAGTATGTTTTATTATAAAACTAGAACTCACTCAGCAACGCTGACTTTATGTGTTTCTAGTTGGCAGGTAATGATTGCTGGGGATGGCACGAGGTTGCTACTCAGCTCTTTTAGGATGGCATTCATTTTTATAATGCTTTTGTGATGTAATGCAACATATATTTTTGTAACTGGATGACAATGTATTATTTTGCAAAAGCATTTATAATGAAATGAAATGTCATTTTTGAATGTTTCTGCTGTAGTGTTTATTTAAGATAAATGTAAATATATGTTTTATGTGCAATGATTTACCAGTTGCAAGCGTCCAGTGAATAGGGTTTATGGAATCATACAGGTATATCAAAATCGTTTGGGAACCCCTTTTAGTATGCACTTTGATGCTAGATTCTTGTTTTTGTCTGAAAGTCATTAGCACTTTGAAGAAATCATACTAGAGCTATAAGATGCAAACAATTATTTTGACTTTCAAGATTGCAGCCATGATGATTTTCAGTATGTTTGTCCACTTAAATCCATACACAGACTTTTGACTTACTTTGGTGATGAATTAGGTTAAACTATTTCAACAAGCATTTGTGGATCTCACACTTATATGGTAATCAACATTCCTCAAGAGATTTTTGAGCGGTCTATGGGTATTGGACAAGAAGAGACTATTCTAAGAGCTTTCAAAAAGATGCCAAGCCTCAGGTCAATGCCATCGCACATCAGAGAGGCGCAAACAACAATGAATTCTAGATTATTTAGGTTATGCTTATCCTTAGGTCAGTGCCACCGCACAGTAGAGAGGCACACAACCTATCTTCTTGTTAGAGCATTTAATTTTCTTTTCCACACAACGCACCAACAACATTAGTCATTAGCTTGATTGCTTTTAGCAGTTTTTACATGTGCTTTGCTCATATTTATGGTCATCCGCACACATTTGTGGAGTTTATTTTACTCGTCACCCCTTATTGGAAATGCGTTGATTGTGTTAACCAGGGATAAGATGAGAACCCACAGCAAGTTGAAAAAGTTAGTTTGAATTTTTAATTCACCAATGAAGTCTACTCATCTATTGTGTTGAATCTACCGACACATCATACAATGAACTAGCAACCTCTAGATCTACTTTCTCTATGTTACCTCAGTAGCAAACTAGTTTAAATATCATTTTTCTTTAGTTGTGCTTAGACTTCTCAGACTTGTAGTTTGAATTTCACATTTTGAGCAAACTAGTTTTGAAGTCCCAACCAATTCATTCCCTGTGTACTATCACTTTCCATAAACTTTGAATCAAAATCATAGATTTGATTTCACTTCTTTCAGCTAAACTACCCTCCCCCTCATTATTTTAAGTAAATAAATACTAACCTAAGGCTATTCTCCCCCTAAAATACTAAAACCGAAAATCTTTTTGTGTTTTTGGATTTTAATAGACAAGAAAATAAAACAAAATAAAAGAAAATAAATACACTAGTTGGACTACGAACTTTCTTCTTCTTGAATCACATCACTTTTCTTTTTCACGCCATTAACCTCTAAAATATATAAAAATCTAGGTTTTTCAAATGCTTTTCTGTAGAGGTCGGCACGTGGAAAATCAGTATTAATTTTAGCGACATCGATTAATTGCTTTTCAAAACAGTCACGTTTAAAGTGATATGTAATACTGATGTGTTTAGTATTAGGATGTTGGACCGGATTTTTGATTACAGCAATAGCAGCTGAATTATCAACAAAAATAGGGGTGTTAAAAAATTGCAAACCGTATTCGCGCATTTGCTGTTGAATCCAAATTATTTGTGAAAAGCAACTTGCAGCAGTAATGTATTTAGCTTCACATGTTGACAGAGCAACTGAGGTCTGCTTCTTACACTGCCAGGTGACTAACCGTCTACCAAAGAACTGACATCTCGCTGATGTTGACTTGTAATTCATCTTGCAACCACCATAACCCGAGTCACTATACGCTGTAAGCTCAAAGTCATCGTCATGAGGATACCACAACCCAAGTGTTAGAGTACCCTTCAGATAACGACAGATTATTTTAACCCCAATGAGATAATTTACTCTTGGTTTCGCCTGATATCTAGAGCAAAGACACGTGGCGTACATGATATCAGGATGCGAGGCTGTGAGATACATAAGAGATCTGATCATTCCTCTATACATGTTGGCATCAACCAGGTCACCATTTTCGTCGGGTGCCACGTCATGGTTCGTGGCAAGTGGAGTTCCAGCTGCTGAAGCATTCTTCATGTCGAATCAACTAAGGATGTCTCCTACATACTTGGTTTGATGTAGGAAGATTCTGTTTGGTATCTGATCCACCTGTAAGCCGAGAAAGAACTTCATCTCCCCAATGGCACTCATCTCAAACTCTGCTTTCATTACAGATTCGAATTCTTTACATAATTCTTTGTTTTTGGAGCCAAAGCTATTGTCATCAACATAAATCTGTACAAGTAGTAAATCACCATCTTTTTCTTTGATGAACAATGTACAGTCAATCACTCCTCTGCGAAAACTGTGTTTCACAGATGAGTTGAGAGTTTCTCATACCATGCTTTAAGGGCTTGTCGGAGCCCGTAAAGAGCCTTATCCAGTTTGTAACTCTAATAAGGATCCTCAAATCCTTCGAGTTGACTGACATAGACCATCTCAAGGATTTCACCATGAAGGAATACACTCTTCATATCTAGTTGATAAACTTTAATCTTCATGTAGGATGCATAGGCTAGAAATATACGTACTGCTTCCATCCTTGCCACTGGTGTAAACACTTCATTCTAATCTATACCTTCGACTTGTCAAAATCCTTGAACTACAAGTCGAGCCTTATTCCTGATTATGACCCTTTGGTCATCTTTCTTGCACTTCAGCACCCATTTAGTGCCAATCACCTAAGCACCTTTTGGTTTGTCCACAAAGGTCCATACTCCAAACTTCTTGAACTGTAGGAGTTCTTCTTGCATTGCACTGACCCATGCCTCATCGTTTAAGGCTTTACTCACATATTTTGGCTCAAATTGAGACACAAAACATCAATATGCACCATCATGAAGATATCCCTTTTCCATTACCGAGGCATAATCAGCTGAGTATAGCTGATTCCTGGTCTATACTCCTAATTGAACATCCCCAATGACATTGTCCAAGGGATGATAAAATTTTAGTCGAGATCCTGGAGTTGTTGGAACAGCCACCTCATTATCCAGATTGTTAAACTCAGGTTCAGTCTCTGTAGCTGTTGGGGTGTGAGGTTCCGAAGTATTAGAAGCATCAGGATTTTATGCATGTGTACTTTCATTGGTGGAAACCTATTCCTCCTGGTCCACATTAGCAATCTCAACTTCCTCATCATTAGATGAAGACTCACTTACTTCAAGGTCTCCCCCTGAAGGGCAAGAAGAATCATCTAATGGACCAGTTGATGTCGAGTCTGGTGGAGGATTCTTAAGAACGGCATACATTATCCTAGCAGAAAGCTCGTCATCAGTATGAGAAGACTGTAGATTGAAGGATTTAAAGAATCCATCATAGTCAAAGAAGAATGATGGTCCTTTCCAGCTAGGGGGTGGTGTATCTTTGAACGTCAACATTGCACCACACTTTTACATGACTTGTTGAGTTGTTGTAAACTCTCTTATCTAGTATGCTGTATCCAAGAAAGATACCTTCTTCTTCCTTCTCGTTGAACTTCCCAGTCTGATTCTTCTTCAACAATGTGCATGGTGCGCCAAACTGTTCTAGATACGCCAAGTTAGGTTTACGTCACTAGAGTAGTTCATAACATGTTTTCCCATGTCGTTTGACCACTAAAACTAGATTAAACGTGTAACAAGCATTCGCCACTGCCTCATTCCAAAATTGAAAAGGCAATTTCGAGTCAGCTAGCATTGTTCTGGCAATCTCTATCAAACTTCGATTCATCCTTTCAGGTACGCCATTCATTTGTGGAGTGTAGGCAGAGGTGAATTGATGAACAATTCCTCATTCTCTAGAATATGCCTCCATCCACTAATTCTTGAATTCTGTGCCATTGTCTGATCGCATCTGCCTAACTTTCAGCTTGTAGAGTGATTCCAATGTAGTTACCTTATGTTTGAATGATTCAAAAGTTTCTGATTTGACTTTCAGAAACATCACCCAAGAGAATCTTGAGTAATCATCTATTACTACAAAGCAATACAGATCTCAGCAATGCTCTTTGTGCTGACAGGGCCAAACAGATCCATGTGCAAAAGCTCGAGAGGCATATAAACAGAATTAACTTTCTTTGTCTTGTGAGCTTTCTTGGTCTATTTCCCTTTCTTACATGCTATGCAGAAGTCTAGAAGCCGGAAGTTCTTAACATTTACACTATTCACTAGATCATTCCGAATCAAATGATTCATCTTCCTAGGATTCATGTGTCCCATTCTCCTATGCCACGAGACTGGTCCCTCTCAGTTTCCTTTGACAAGAAGCATTGAACCGTGTGATCAGTTGTGGATGTTTTTGATAGATCCAAGACATACAAGTCGTTATATCTTGAAGCTAACAAAAGAACATTATCCTCCTCAATCACATAGTCCTTCTTCAACATGTAGCACTTCTTGTTGTCAAAGACAACCCTAAAACCTTTATCACAGATCTAGGAGACTGAAAGTAAGTTGTTTTGTAGTAGTTGAACATAGTTGACCTTGTCAAACTTCACTTTCTCGTTTCCCACTTCGCCTTGTGCTGTGATGTAACCTCCTTTGTTCCCATCAAATAAAACATGCCCCCCTTTGATTTGTTTGATGTTGAAAAGGAGGGACGAATTCCCTGTCATGTGTCTAGATGCCCCACTATCAATAATCCAGGTATCACTGATGCGTTGTAGCGGACACCCTGCACAGTCAAAGAAACTTGTTAGTTCAGATTTGGGACCCAAGCCTTAACTGACTTGGGTGACCCAGAGGAATCACACATCATAAACTCAACCCATTGTCCTTTAGAGGATGAACGCATATCTTTCTTCTTATCATTCTCACTATCAGACACTATACTTGATTTTTCCTTCCATAAGTAAGTTTTGTATAAGGCCTATTTGTGATAAACAGACGACTGACTTATGGTTTGAACTTTAGGTTCACTAACAGTCTTAGGTGGAGTGTTAGATCTTATTTTAGAAAAACTTGGTTTTGTATCATAAAGTTCAATTTTCTTTCTGGGCGTCTGATAGTAAGGACAATTAGTAGAAATATGTCCTCGTTTTCCACAACTACAGATTGAAAAAAACTTTTATGTGATGTTGAGTTTTGTGAAGGTGTGAGATGTGTCGAGTTTGGTTTTGTCACTACTCTTTTAGATGTTTCATTCTTATTATCAAAATTAATTGTTTTAACATTTTGAACATCTTTAACTTGCACTTTGTTTGGAGTTTGATGATTTATATGTTTTTGGTTAACTGGTTTAGTAATTTTTGGTTTTGAAATGGACGTTGGTAAACCTGACCTTACATTAACCCTTTTAAATGCATCATCCAATTCTCAACTAGCATTTTGCCTTTTGATTTCAAAGTAGACTCTTTCTGTTTAGTGTCAAATTTCATAGGCTTACTCGTTGAATCAGGATCACTTACTAGAGGAGTAGACACCACATGATCCTTAATTGGGTTGTTATTAATAGGTCTATATTTTGTTTTCAAAAGGATCTCATGTGCTGGTGGAACTACTTTGTACTCCAAACCTTCCATATTGTTTTGTTCTTTCACTAAGTTCTGTACTATGTGAGAAGAACTAACCCAACTATGCAGTTTTTGTTTTAAAGAATTAACCTTGACTTCCAAAACTATTTTCTCCTTTTTGGTTTCTTCTAAAGAATTTAAATAAAACTTTATATCATTAGATTGTTTTAAGTAAACAACCTTGGTTTCCCTTAGTTGTTTACCCAAAAGTTCTATCTTTTCTTTAAAACTGCACTCATTTTGTTTTAATATACGATTAGCTTCAGTGCAAATTTGTAAGTCATTTACTAAGTTATCATTGAGTTCTAATAACCTAGCAAATTTCAGATCAACGCTTTCCCTAAATTTTTCACATTCTAAACATGCATGTTTTTCAAATAATTGATCTAAAGAACTTACGTGTCAGGAGTCAGTTGAATCAGCCATCAATGCAGAGGTAGATTCTTCTGTTGTTGGAGATTCTGAACTTGTTTCTCTGAGCTCTTCCTCAACCTATTGATTTACCACGTTCACAGCTTCTTCTGTATCTGACATCACTTGCCCCGCTGCAATCTCACCTTCACTAGTAGACCCATCATCCAATGCTTCAACAAATACAATGTTTGATTCTCTAGGAGAGACAAATCGAAAGGACCAGTCTTGTCCTTCATCACCTTAAGCAGTTGGTTCCTTAGTCTCTTTACTTGAAGAACTATTCCATCCATGTCTTTGTCTTGACGATTGAAAGTATGAAACAGGTTACTATTTCCAGTTTTCTTGGGCTTCACACATTCACGTTTAAAATGCTCCTTTTCACCACAGTTGAAGCAGGTGACCATGGTTTTGTCGAAACCAAAAGTCGTATCTTTCGTGGCTACTATTTTCTGCCCCGTCTTCTTGACAAACTTTTTAGCTCGTCTAACTGCACTTGCTAGAGCCCACATGATGTCCATTCTTTCCAGCTCGTTCTTATTAACTTGCTCATAGTCTTCATCTGCAAGATGACAATTTCCAATATTCCCAACAACTAAACCATCATAGGATTGAACCATTGATGCTAGAAGATACATATGCTCCTTGGCAACTTCCACTGTGATATTACTGAGATTCTCGATCTTTAACATTGTAGTATTGGCTTCGGGCACTATGTATTGAGTCCCTGATGACCCAGATGTTTCTGGTCCTAAAGTAGTGGTTTGGGAAGGAGCTGTGGAACTGGACACGAATGCGGTTTGTAGTGGTGCTCCTGAACCAGTTGGAGTGGGAACTTAGTTGTAGTGTGAAGGATTCTGAACATAGGATCCTTTCTATGACGTGTACTTCATCCTCAGTTCATCCTCTCATAACTTCAAGATGAAGTCATTTATGTCTAATGTTGCAAGAATGTCATTCTGTCTCAAGTTAGACATTAATGAGTCCCATTTCTCAGGAAAACCATCAGCAAAGCTTGAAACTTTGTCTTCCATTAACGTGGTTACGCCATGAGTGTGGAGCTCACTCATTAGATGATAAAATCTATAAATAATATCATCTAAGCTCTCATTCCCTATCGAAGAGAAGTTATCGAACTTCTTCTTGAGAGCCTTAGCCTTTAGTGCTTTTAACGTCACATATCCATCATATCTCTTCTCTAATACCCGCCCATAGCTTTTTGGCCTGCTTGTTCTCAAAAAACTAATGAAAGTTTTCTTTCGGGATTGACTGAGTCAACAGGGCATAAACTTTCTTCTCAACATTGAAGACTATCTTCTAAGCCTCGCTCATTCCACCCAAAGTCAACTTGACTCTATTTGCACTGACTGGTACCGTGTGATGAGTCTCTATAGAAGTCCAAAGATTTGAATCCAATCCATTTAGGTAAATCTCAAACCGTTGTTTCCATTGAGGATATTTGTCTAACATCAATAGCTTTGGCGGTTTATTGTGATTACCAATCTCATTCTCCAGAAGCAGTAGGTTCTGGACGCGTGAGTCCTTTCCTGCAGTAAACACAACAAACTGATCTTCCATTTCAATAAACTTTGTAATTGGAGAACAGGATAGCTTCAATCGTGCGAATGAACAATAAGTATAGATCACTCGTGCGACTGAACTATGAGTATGGATCACTGGTGCGAATGAAGAGTGTGAATGAATTCAATCATGCGATTGGATTCAGTCGTGCGTATGAACAAGCCGAATGGAGTCAAACGATTGAAGTTGTTCAGTCGTGCGAATGAGCAATGCGACTGAGTTCAGTCATGCGAGTGGAGTGAATGAATGAGCAATCGTACGAATGAGCTAGTTGTGCGACTAAAGGCTGCTGTTTTTGCAAAATCAAAGATTTTGACACTTTGACACAAAATACGATTTTTCTAAGAACCCTAATATGCCATATAGTAAAAAATCAAAACATTAACGCCTGAAAACGTCAAAAACACCTCTTGATGCAAACGTGGTGACTCTTTTGATTAAAACATGGGTTTTGACACCAAACCTAATTAAATCAAACGCAAAATCAAGAACCAAATCTCTGATACCACTTGTTAGGTTAGAACCGTGTATGTACAGAGTACTAACTGATTCTAGGTTATGCTGGATCAAATAGTGCGGAATCCTATTTGATTGGTGATCCAATAAGTGAGAACGATTACCCGATTGATATAAGATTGAACTAAAACGTTAAGAATGAATATGAATCGATCAGGAACAAACTATGAACTTGGACAGGACGTTTGGGACGCTCTGGATGGCTAGGGTTTATGTGTATGCGTAATGTCTCTTCTAGTGTTGTGTTTCTCCACGAATTAGTTGGTATTTATAGGTTATTGGTTTTCATTCGTACGACTGAACCATTAGCATGGTTCAGTCGTGCGACTGAATGATGCGATTGATCCATACGCATGATTGAAGGTTCTGTCATGCAACTGAGTCAATCTTATGTCTCAATCATACGACTGATCCAGTCTCCTAGATCTGTCCTGCGATTGGTCCATAAGCATGATGTATTCATGCGTATGGGCCATTAGCATGAATACTCATCTGACTATGTTGAACATATTACTCAATCATTATTGACTTAGAAGTGTGTACAACAACCTCAAACCTATATAAGAAGTCATACATATGAATTTAAGATAATTGACATCAAATCAGTTATCATATTTCATTACATAGTCAAATTACACATACGTAAGAAATGAAAGACTTTTATATTTAAGCACATAAACTAGGTACATATGTATCTACAATACAATCATTAAGACTTTTTGGTAGTGTTGTTTGGGCTTACAACGCACATGTAGTATTCATGGACCTTATGAATAGAGTATGTAAACTATATCTTGATAAGTTTGTGATGATCTTTATCGATGATATTTTGATCTACTATAAGAATGAAGAAGATTATGAACAATACCTAGGAGCAATTCTTGAATTGCTTAAGAAAGAAAAACTTTAAACAAAGTTCTCCAAGTATGACTTTTGGATATATGAAGCTCAATTCCTAGGCCATGTAATCAATGGCCAAGGAATACAAGTTGATCCTTCAAATATTAAGGCAATCAAGAAATGGAAAGTCCCAAAGAATCCTACTAAAATCAAAAGATTTCCTAGGTTAGCAGGATAGTATAGAAGATTTATTCGAGACTTATCCAAGATTGCTACACCACTGATAATGCTAACTCAGAAAGCCTCTAAGTTTAAGTGCAGACTCAAACAAGAAGAAGCATTTAACATATTGAAACATAAATTATGTAGCGCCCCAATAGTATCACTTCCCAAAGGAACTGAAGATTTTGTTATCTATTGTGACATGTCTTATTATGGTTGGGATGTGTACTCATGCAGAGGGGTAAATTCATTGCCTGTGCATCTCGACAATTGAAGAATCATGAACAACAATACATGACCCGTGACATAGAACTTAGTGTCATAGTGTTTGCATTGAAAATCTAGAGACATTATCTTTATGGAACAAGATGTACTATTTATACTGACCAAAAAAGTTTGAAACACGTATTCGAGTAGAAAGATATTAATATTCTTATAATACGCTCGATGGAGTTATTAAGTGATTATAACTGTGAGATCTAATACCATCTAGGTAAGGCTAACGTAGTAGTTGATGTATTAAGTAGAAAGGAGAAGCCCCAAACAATAACTATTTGTGCATCTAGATTAGAGATCAAAACTAGTCTTCTGCAATAGATAAAGAGTGTATAACAAGAAGCTTTAAGTAAGAATCAAGTGAAGGAAAGAATTCTTTGGAGATTAAACTTGTTGACAACAGGAAACAACGATATCTTAAAATTTAACAATAGAATATGGGTTCCTAGTTTTGGAGGATTGCAAGATATAATATTAGAGGAAGCTCACAAGTCTAAGTATTTTATACATCCTCGTAGTGACAAGATGTACAAAGTCCTAAGAATGAGTATTTGTTGTAGGAATAAAATGATCTATTGCTCGATACATAGAAAAGTGTCTTACCTGCCTTAATGTAAAAGCAGAACATCAAAAACCATCGGGTTATCTACAACAGCCAGAGATTCTTGAATGGAAATAGGAGAAAAATATCATGGACTTTATTACAATCTTCCAAGATCAAGTCATGATTATGATGCTATCTGGGTAATTATGGATAGACTGACAAAGTCTATACATTATCTAGCAATTCATGAGTACTACAAGATGAACAAGCTTGCTAAGATTTAAATCAAAGAAATAGTCTCATGACATGAAGTACCTGAATCAATCATATTAGATAGGATAGCCATTTCACATATAGGTTTTGGCAAATTTTCTAACACGAATTGGAAACTAAACTTAACTTAAGCACTACCTATCACCCACAACATACGGGTAGAGTGAACGGACTATTCAGATGTTAGAAGACATGATTCAGGCATCTGTGAATGATTTTGGTGATATTTAGGATAATCATCTGCCGTTAATTGAATTCACCTACAACAATAGTTATTATGCCAACATCAAAGCAGCAACTTTTGAAGTTGTATATGGGAGAAAGTGCCCTACACCTATCTACTAGATAGAATTAGGCGAAAGTCAACTATCACGAATAGAAATAATTATCAAGACAGAGAAGATCCAACATATCGAAGAAAGAATGAAGAGTGCTCAAGCTAGATAGGGGATAAAGTGATGCTATGCAGATTAGATACATAAACCCCTAGAATTTCAAATAGGGGATAAAGTGATGCTAAATGTATCCCCACTGAAGGGAATGATCCGATTTGGAAAGAAAGGAAATCTCAAACCCCAATACATTGGACCATTCGATGTAACAACCAAAGTAGAATCGGTAGCATATTGATTATAGCTCCCTGAGCAACTGGTAGGCATACATGATACTATTCATGTGCCAAATTTAAGAAAATGTCTTGTAGATAAAGCACAAAAATTACATGATAAAGCACAAAAATTACCATTGGAAGACGTGCACATTGACAAAAAAACTCAACTTCATTGAAGAACCATTAGGGAACAAAGATCAATAGATTAAAAAGTTGCATAGAAAAGAGATTTCACTCATCAAGGTCAAGTAGAATGCATATCATGGACCCGACTGTACATGGGTACTAGAAGATGGATTAAAAGAAAAATGTCCTCACCTCTTTAAGTAAAGAAAAACTTCAAGAACGAAATTTTTATAAAGGGGGGAGGATTTAATTCCTCAATATCAATATAATAGTTATTATTATACGAAATATGAAGTTTTATATATTTTTGAACGAGTAAGATGACTATTTGATAGATCACATGTGACGTTGAGAGTTTATTATTTTAAGAAAACATCAAATAATAATAAATTATAATATACAATTTGTAGAGAAAAATGAGGTCTCCAACAACGTATTCAAAATTTTATAAACTCTACAGTTTATAAGTTATGAGAGATAAACAAATGAAGAAACTGAATTAATTATATGTGAGCACGCAAGCAGGCTAGTCTATAAGTAAGCAAGCAGCCAGCCTACTTAGTTTCATCCCAGATAGCCAGCAATATAATTTTAGGTGTATGTTTTCTTATTTATAAATAGATATCTTAAGGTTAAATTTAACATATAAGTTTTCTTGGGAATGCTCTAGTATATAATGCAAGATTGAATTTGGTCACTCAACACAAGTGTTCTCTCTTAAACTCACTAAGTCACATTCGAATGATGAAGAATAATCCCTTGAGAGTTGATAATATATGCTAAGTAAACAAGACACAAAGAATGATTTTCAAGATACATGTATATATTACTTCTCAACTCAAAGTTTTACAAGGCTCTATCAAGCATACATAACGAGTGAAACTATATATACTACTATCTACACCAGGTTATACTTTGATATTAGCTAGAAACTTATGACTAAACAAATACTATATTGCTAGAAGTAAGGTATCTAAGATACAATACTATCCTAGATTTGTTAGTCACGATATGTCCACGAATTACCTTTTTTCACCAACTAAAGTTGGTAACCGTACTAACTGATAAACGATGAATAGTGGAATCAAATATGGTCAACTACATGGGCGTGGGAAAGCACCATGCAGTATCTCAGAGGTTGCAACAGTTTTTCAGAGGGACCATACTTATGTCCACTAGTTTATAGTAGGTTCTTCTGAAGGTTTACTGGCTCCGGAAGAACAAGTTCTTCCGAAGCCACTTATACTTCGAAAGAGCCTACTTATTCCGAGACTTGTGCTGATCTTTAAGACTTCATACTTCAAAAGTCATTGTCTTAGAATCTTCTAAGTGTTGAACTTTGGAAGAAGGGTGACATTGTCTTTGGAACTTAGGATTCATCTTCGTAAGTTCTTTTAGCTTTAATCTTCCAAAGTGTAGCTTTTACATTCGGAAGTTCTTTCACAGTTGTACCAAAATTGTTTCTAAGTGTTTGTTTTGGTTGCACCATCTTCACTTGATCTAACAAATTCCCCCTAGGCTGGTGCTTCCAAAACCACACTTGTTTATGCTTCTCAAACTTTTAGCACCAATGATAGAAGATACTTATCTGTTTTTCTCTTTTTTCCAGAGGTGGTGCTGAGAAGCTTGTACAAGTCATTCGTAAACAGAAGATTTAGTCTATTACTCTGAATGACATGTATCCTTTGTTATGTCCCTCTGAAGAGAGTTAGTTGCTAGGAGTTATATTCATACTCCCATCAAAATATGGGTTCCAATTTAGGGCCATCAACCATTTGTAAGAAAGCTTTTCCTTTGGTGGTTAACCCTTCCTTTTCTTCCATTTCTCTTAGCTTCAACTCCTCTTCAATCTTGGCCTTTATAGTCAAGTTATCCAGATGAAGGCTGCTCAAATGGTTTCTGATTTGAGTAGCTACTTCAGAGTTAGAGCGATTGGAGAATGGTTTCTCTAATAACTAAGCAATGTCAAATATGCAAGAGTGTATCAAAGAAGATGCATTAAGTTTGTTGACTTCACCGTTTCTCTTTCCACAACAAAATTGTGAGAAGAGTCTTCGAACCTACACTAGACTATCTTTAACATGAGGTTGAGATGGTAGCTTGTCTCCCTTCCAGGAATCTAGCAGAGACACTAGCCTTCTTCTTATCTTCTTCTCTTCTTCCTTAAGAGAGTTAGAGTTTGTTACTAAGACTCTGAGAGCCTGGTCCAATATTCCTCTTGGCAAATCAAGGAATTTGTAGATACATGTGTCCCTAGTTTCCGATCTTAATGTAATATGTTTGTATTGTCTTACACATATGTAATTGTAAGGGTACTTAATGAAATGCAATATGTGGTTATGCTTATATGATGTTGAATATTTCATTGGTTGGTATGTAATAACGCTTATTGACTTAACTATATAGGTTGTGGTTGTTTGAATAATATCTAAATCAATTAATGACTATGAAACATATTCAAAATTAATTATGTGAAGTTCTCATGCGATTGGCCCATGCTAATGGACCATACGCATGAACAACTTCATGCTAATGAACCAGTCGTACCAATGAACCAGGAGACTTGATCCACCGCATGATTGAAACATGAGATTGACTAAGTCGCACGACTGAACACTCAATCGTGTGAATGGATCAACCGCATGACTCAATTGCACGACTGAACCATGCAATAGTCCAGTCGCACGATTGAAAAACCTTAACCTATAAATACCACTTAAATCGTGGAAAAACTATACACTTGGAATTTTTTGATACCCAGACGTACCCTAGTCGTCCAGAGACCTCTAGTAACCTGTTCCAACTTCAAACATCGCAGTAGACCGATTGCTAATCATTCTTAACATTTAGATTCAATCTTTAATTTATTCTACGTGCGTTCTCACTGATTGGATCGCCAATCAAATAGGATTCCGCACTATTTGATTCGGTACACGCGTAAATCTATTAGTATTCGTCCAGCACACGATCCCTAACAAGTGGTATCAGAGCTTTGGCTCTAGATTTACGTGTGATTCGATAGTTTTGATATAAAAATTTTGTTTTTACTCTCAGAAACGCATTCTTTTGTGTCAAATGGGGTTTTAGACGTCTCCTGATCGTAAAGTTAAGTTTTGTCAACCTATGAAGCCGAATACGTTGCTGCTGCAAGTTGCTGTTCATAAATCATATGGATTCAACAGCAAATGCGGGACTACGATTTGAAATTCTCTTCTACTCCTATTTTTGTTGATAACTCTGCTGCAATTGCAGTAACAAAAAATCCGGTCCAACATCCTAAGACCAAACACATATGCATAAAATATCACTTATATATGATTTCTTTGAAAAGAACTTAATCGATGTGATTAAAATAAATACTGATTTTCAACGCGCTGACCTCTATACAAAGGCTTTTGACAAACCACGTTTTTTATACTTGTTAGAGGTCAACGGCGTTAAAAAGAAAAGTGATATAATTCCTGATGATGACCATGTGTAGTCCGATGTGTATTGTTTATTTTTTAATTTTTATTTTCTTATTTATTTGTTTAACTTTAAGTAGTTTAATTAAATTAATGTTATTTGGTCGCCTATTAAAATCCAAAAAAGCGTAAATCGGTTATGGTTTTAGAATTTTAGGGGAAGAATAGGTCAGTTAGTAACATTAACAAAAACGAGGGAGGAGGAGAGGCTAGCTGATAGAAAATAGATCATATCTGTGATACCAATTCAATGACTTTGGAAAATGATAGTACACAGATACAAATCACTTGGGACTTTAAAAGATTAAATAAATTAAGTTGCAAATTTTTAAAGTATAAGTCTATGTAGTCTAAGCAATATAAAAAGAAAAATGATAGTAAAACTAGCTACTACTAAGGTAACACAAAGAAAGTAGACCTAGAGGTTGTTAAACCACAGATGATATGTTAGTAGATTCAACACAATAGATGATTAGACCTTGTTGGTGACCTCAAGAATAAACTAAGTTGTTCAACAAGCTGTGGGTTAACATCTTATCCCTGGTTAACACAATCAACAAATTCCAATAAGGGGTGACGAGCTTAATAAACGCCACAAATATGTGCGAAAGACCAAAATATGAGCAAAAGCAATCAAACTAATAACTTATGTTGTTGGTGAGAACTGTGCAAAAAGATTAAAATTGCTCAACCAAGAAGATAGGTTATGTGCCTCTCTATTGTGCGGTGGCACTGACCTGAGGATAAGCATAACCTATATATTCTAGACTTCCTTGATGTTTGCCGCCTCTCTGCTGTGCGGTGGCACTGACCTGAGGCTTGGCTTCTCTCTGAAAGTTCTAAGAATAGTTTCTTCTTGAAAACTACCCTAAGACCGCTCAAAAATTTCCTGAGGAATGTTGATTACCATATAAGGATGGGATCCACAAATGCTTGTTGAAATAATCAAACCTTAAACTATCACCAATCTGTGTCAAAAGTCTGTGTAGGGATTTATGAGGACCAGTATACTGACAATCATCGTGGCTGCAATTCTTGAAAGTCCAAATCAAGGTGGGATCTAATAGTACTAGTATGATTTCCTAAACTTACTAACGACTCTAGATGAAAACAAGAATTGAGCATCAAAAGGTGTTTGATGACATGTCCCAAATGATTTGACTTGCCTGTATGATTCCAAATTGAATTGTTGCGGTTATGGTCAAAATTAATTGAAGCTGCCTATTGCGGAACCGAATCCACGAGATTTCTATCTTAGGATTTATACCTCACACAAAAAGTCAAAAACAAGTTTAGTTTTGTATTTAAGTTTAAGTCTTTTACTTTGTTTAAATTTAGTAAAATTCAGTTTGTTTGATATTGGACTACGCCATGGAATTCAATAGGGGATTTAATAATCTAAAAGTGTCACGTCTGAGGTGACCACACGTGTTTTCAAAGCTAAAATCAGTCACGTCTGAGGTGATGAATTGTTTAAAAGGATCACGTCTGAGGTGGTCAAAAGTTTTTCAAGTTAAAATGATCATGTCTGAGATGATCAAATGCTCATAAAGTTTAATCAAAAGTTAAAAGGGTTTAAGTGAGAAATGGTCATAAAATCAAAATCATGAGTATGATCCAATCGCACGACTGGACCATGAGTATGGACCAACCGTATGAATGGACCATACTCATGCACTAAACAGCCGAATGACACATGAGTATGAACCATTCACCCGAATGGCTTATCAGAATGAGACATTCGACTGAATGGAAATATGCGAATGAGTCAGTCGCCCGACTGAATCCAGTCGGCCGACTAAAGGTGATTGACTGAGCCAATCGCACGACTAAGGTCCATTCACCCGAGTGAACCGAACGAATGGGTCCAGTCTGCCGATTGAAAACAGATTCAGTATAAATAGAGCCACAGTCGATCGCATTCACTCATCACCCCCTAATCGCCCTCATATCGCACAACCTACCGTTACTCTGCCAAATTTGCATCTGACCCAAATTGCCTGCTTATTTGCATATTCTGACCTTCGTTGTTGATTTTACAGCTAAAATACGGTGTGATTATGCCAAAAATTCCCTCGGTTAGACTGAATATTCAAGAATTTGGCCCTAACAAGACCCGAAACTCTAAATGGACTAATAACCTAACTAAACCAAGTAAAATGTTAAAATAAAGGTTGTTAGGTTATTAGTATATTCAATGCGAGTCTAAAGAACCATTACACGACGTCTAACTTCAAGAATTGGATAAAAAATCGAATCACAGTCGACCAAATAGTGGGTCATGCGACTGGACGCCAGGATGAACTCCAATCGCACGATTGAGCTGGTCGAATGGCTCAATCGGCTGAATAAATCATAAGAATGAGCTCAGTTGGCCGATTGAACCAATCGCAGGCTCAGTCAACCAATTGAACTCAGTCGCCTGCTCAGTCACCCGACTGAATCCAGTTGCATGCCAAGTCAACCGACTGAATATAGTCGTATGCTTCAATCGCATGAATGAACCAGAATGAATTCAACCAAGTTAATTAGAACTGATTTATGTTGTGTGGTTAGCTAATGCCTATGGGTCTTGTGTCATCAACCCCAAGCACAAAATATGTGCTCACCTAGATTCTATGACTCGGAATGGTGCCAAGTTTGCAGGGATCATCGCTTTCCTCAAGCGATCCAGGATCCACAAGGCGATATCTACACCATGCACTCCCTACAGGTCTATACAACAGGCCTTCTGGGAGGGAGCATCGGTTGACCGCTCTTGTGAGTCGTACAACATAAGGAGCTCCATTTTTGGGATGGATATAGAGATCACTGCTGAGGACATTCAGCGAGTACTTGGGTTGGGTGATGATACAGACCACCCCACCGGACTTCACCCGCTGACGGTGAGAGGGTGCTTCATGAGGATGAAGTACGGTGGGGATATTAACGCAGGTGTGCTCAACAAGAGCAACTTGTGTCCCTAGTACAAGTACTTGGCACACATCATCCTCAACTACCTGGCTTCGCAAAGGAGTGGGTTTGATGATCTTTCAGACCAGATATAAAATGCCTACGTGGCATTGGTTCTGAACCACCCTTTCAGTTTTTCTAGCATGATTTTCTCTTACCTGATAGAGAACTTGGAGGCGAAGGGCAAGAGAGTTTCTGCATGTACCCTAGGTTCTACAGATGATCTTTGATGAGAAGTTGCCCACACTGCCTAAGGAGAGCCATAACGTTGTGGCGTTGGAGATTACGGACGATACGACACTGGGTCGTATGAAGGTTTACAGGGGAAAGTAGGTCAAACCCTCGGTAAAAAGACTCATCGGCCATCTGGGCATCGTGGACTACGTGGCGCCGGGGAGGCGTAAATGGCGTCACGTAGATAGTGATTCGGATATCGAGCAGTTAGAGCTCCCTGAAGATGACTCTGACGACGATGACAGTGGTGATGGTGGAGATGCAGGGCCCACTCAACTGAGGGCCCCAACTACTGATATAACATCTCCAGCATCTACCCAAGGTGGAGCGGAGGCTACAGGGTTTCATCAGGACTTTCTTCTTGATGATGAGGAGGAGACGGACGATGAGCCCCTAACCCGTACTGTGGGGAGCCGGGTGGTTGCCACCAACCGAGGTATTCGGGAGGTTGGAGGATGCCCTGGCGAGTCTGTGGAGGCTGACACTAATCCTACTTATGCTCCTGATCAGTCCAGTAGTGTTCTAGGGGGAGCATCCACCTCGAGGGGCTTGAGGATGAAAAGGATGGCTCAGCCCCACGGGTTGAAGAAGAAGAGGAGGAGGATGACCTTCATCACCACCACCACTACTACCACCACTTCCACCACTCCACCCACTACCACCATCCCATCCACCACATTATCTACCACCTCACACACCACTACCACAACCTCTCCACTACCACCTTTATCTATACCACCCCCAATCTTCACCACTCAACCACCACCTTCATTTATACCACCCCCAATCTTCACCATTCCACCACCACCTTCATCTATACCACCCCTAATCTTCACCACTACCACCACCACCACCACCACTAGCCACCATGCAGGACAGTCATCTTACACCTCCTATCCATCTGGATCCTCTCTACCTCCTAGTGGATTAGAGGAACAGCTCTCGGCACTTAATCGTATGGTGCTGAAGCTGTTGGTAGCCGATGACGAGAAGACTGCCCAGATTCGTCAACTAGTAGATCTTAATACTGCACAATCTCAGTAGATATCTCAGCAGGCTTAGCTGATTGAGCCGCAGGCACAGCAGATTGCTGCACAGAGCTCAGAGATGTCTCAACTCCAGGAGCAACATGTCCAATCAGCAAAATGATAGAGGAGTTGGAGACTACCAACAAGACCATCATGCTGAGGCTCAAAGGATCAAAGAGGAGCCACTAAAGATCAGAGAGGGAGATGGAGATGATGGTGATGATAATGACAGTGATGATGATGATGATGATGGTGATGACCATGGGGATGATACTGATGTTGGTGATGATGCTGATGATGATGTTGATGATGATGATGATGATATATCTGCTGCGGGTGACACATCTGCGAGTGAAAGGAGGATAAAGCGAGATCAAGACCAAGGTGCCTCTATTTCAGCCCTGTCAGTAGAGGAGCACATGATACAAGACAAGAGTAATGTTTAGTGTTTATATTATTTATATCATGTATTTGAATCTTGTATCAAATTAATGTAATGAATGTTTATATTAATGTTGATGTTTAATGCTTTGATTGTTGACTAATGGCTGATGTGTTACATGTTTTTAAATCAAGCAGATCCAAACTACCAGAGAGATGAATATGATGTTGCTCCCCTCCAACAGATCAAGACTCAGCTCATGATGATTCTTGATCTGCAGGGTATAGTCAGGAGATCAGTGAATTACACTCCTGAAGAAGGAGAGATAATTCATGAACTCACAGACGAGCAACTTGCTGAAATATTTCAACTCAATCCAGATGAGATCGTGAAAGATGCTCCAACAGTCCAAGTGGAAAGTGACGACAAGCTCAACGACGTTGATGAAATCGAGATAGAAGATGTCACAGACAACACTATACAGAGTACACTGACATTGAGGGTAATGTCGTTCCCAATCTGGGCAACAACCTTATCAGTGAAACTTTTGACACTCTGGATAGAATGGAATAAGAGTCGGACAAGAAAGAAGATACAGCCCAAGCCTCAGAAGCTGAAGTCAATATCAGAAAGGCTGAGTGGGCTGCATGCTTTGAAGAAATACAAGCCCAACGCAGGGCTTCAACGTCAACTATCTACACCAAGCTGTACAAAGTGAAGAAACATCAAAAGGTGTCGGGCAGTATCATAGCATGGGCGTATTTTGAAGATCTCAATGTTTATGCATTTATACATGAGAAAGGGATTGAGTACTTCAGGTTCCCACATGACCTGAAGACTCTTCCTTGATTTGAGCTAAACCAGTTAGCAAAGTTAAAATTGCTATATACTGACCCACGGAAAATGTCGGGTTGGTTTGAGACTACTCTTAAAAGAGAGTACCACACCAGATGGGTCAACTTCAAACCTTAACAATCAACAAGGTATATCAGACGGTTTGAGGTTGATCCTATAATTGGAAAACCGAAACTAGTGCTGAAGTGGAGTCCTCGGCACACAATGTCTAAAATCCCTCTTGCCACAGGACTTCACTCCACACTTCAAATGGTGGTACTATGATTGGAGGACAGGAGAGGCAGTTATAGTTTTGAATAAGAATGGTGTTATGGAAACCATAAGGGTGTTTGACCTAATGTGGCTTACAAACTTGTCTGCAGATGATGTTTATACATTATACAAGTGGCCATTAATCTATGACTCTTAAGATAATGTACAAGCTCTACAATTTCAGAATGTTATAAGACTCTATTTTTCTTTTGAGATACATGCCGGAGTCACTAGAGAAGAGAAGTACAAGAAGTTTGAGGAACTTATGAAGATGTAAGACATTAGACGAAACTAGGTCCAAGGGGGAGTTTGTAGATACATATGTCCTTATTTTCTGATCTTAATGTAATATGTTTGTATTGTCTTACACATATGTAATTGTAAGGGTAGTTAATGAAATGCAATATGTGGTTGTGCTTATATGATGTTGAATATATCATTGGTTGGTATATAATAACGCTTATTGACTTAACTATATAGGTTGTGGTTGTTTGAATAATATCTAAATCAATTAATGACTATGAAACATATTCAAACTTAATTATGTGAAGTTCTCATGCTAATAGACCATACGCATGAACAACTTCATGCTAATGAACCAGTCGTATGAATGAACCAGGAGACTGGATCAGTCGTATGATTGAAACATGAGATTGACTCAGTTGCACATCTGAACACCCAGTCATGCGAATGGATCAACCGCATGACTCAATCACACGACTAGACCATGAAAATGGTCCAGTCGCATGATTGAAAAACCTTAACCTATAAATACCACTTAAATCATGGAAAAACTAGACACTTGGAATATTTTGATACCCAGACGTACCCTAGCCGTCCAGAGACCTCTAGTAACATGTTCCAACTTCAAAGATCGCAGTAGATCGATTGCTAATCATTCTAAACATTTAGATTCAATCTTTAATTGATTCTACGTGCGTTCTCATTGACTGGATCGCTAACCAAATAGGATTCTGCACTATTTGATTTGGCACACACGTAAATTTGTTAGTATTCATCCAGTACACGATCCCTAACAGAATTGTTCTCTTGTGAGGGACCATGAGGAACCATCAATGAAGGATAGTTTTATGGACCCCTCCTCACAAGAGATGTCTCTCAAAGTAGTGCACTTGATGAGCTTCCTCTTGATCTACCTGAATTCTTCAAGGTTAGAGGTTTGGATGATTGAGAAAATGACTTAGGTGGTTAATGGGTGGATAATAGTTAGGTTATGGTAAGTGTTTTGGGTTTAAGGATAGGTAGTTTTGGTGGTTCTTATGATGCAATGGTAGAGGATGAGCCTATGGTTAATGATGTGGGTCCAGTGGTGTAAGGCTTAATGGTTGGCTCAGTTTTGATGGTGAAAGGGAAAGGTATTGGTTTAGGTTCAAGTTGAGTTTGTGGTGTAGGTTTGGAACTTATCCTTTGTATACTTTTTTATACCTCTTTCCTTCTTCCTTAGAGAATGCCAGCCTTGATATTACTAACATGTCACTACAGGGTCCTTTCCAACATAGGGCCAACTTGTCTACCAAAAAAGCCATGGGTCCTGAGATAAGCCTTCATCCAGGATTTGTCTCCCATCTTCTTGGCTACCGCAAGTTGAACTTCTTCTTTTTCTCCATAAGCTTTTCCTTGGATGTCCTTTTTCTCTCCTTGTCCATTTGATCTTTCTCTTTATCAAAAATCCACAAGATAGTGTCATTATCACGAAGTGCTAATTCTTCAAGAGAGTACCCCCTAGAACTTAACAGATGTAACACCTAGTTATTTTAAAGTCAAAGAAAAGAATGAATAAAGTGAAAGAAAAGCAGAAAAAGGAATAAAACCCAAGTCTAGGGGAAAAAAGTGTCCAAAGGGACAAAATATTGAAAAGTGGGTGTAAAAGGTGGTATGGCCGCCCATATGTCACATGCACCTCTGATTTTCAGGTTTTTAGAGAGAGAAAGAGCAGCAAGTTCTCAGTTTTTGAGAAAGAACAAGGAAGAGTTCAAATTCAAGGTAAGAATTCATGCTTTTATGGTGTTCTTGACTGGTCTTATCCTCGGTTTTATGCTTATGTGTGTTGGTATGTGTTTGGGGTATGTTTTTAGTGGGTTTCTAAGCGGTTGAATTCAATTTGCAAACGAGTTTGGAGGAAGCCACACTCAAAAGCTGCAAAGGTGAGTTCTAGGACCCCTCTTTTACTAGTTTTTAACTGATTTGGGGGCTGAAAATGCATGAACGTATGTTTTCATTGAACTGGGTTTCGGACCCGTATGTTTGAATGCGTGTATGAGGATGTTATGATGTGATGTGTGACTATGTTCATGCTTGATGATGTATGATTGTGTTTCTAAGGCTTAGAGGGTAAGAATTAAGCTTAGAACATGATAAATGATGTATGGAAATTGAAAATGATGTTTTAGATCAACTTGATAAGTTTCTAAATCTGCCGAAGTGTGTGGAAGTAAATGCGGATGAGCATTTGACTAAGTGCTGCAAATGCGGATGAGCAAGTAAGTCAATGCAGATGAGTATTTGACTAAGTGCTGCAAATGCGGATGAGCAAGTGAGTCAATGTAGATGAGCATTGACTAAGTGCTGGAAATGCGGATGAGCAAGTAAGTCAATGCGGATGAGCATTTGACTAAGTATGGAAATGCGGATGACTAAAGTAAGTCAATGCAGAAGAAGTGAGTCAATGCGGATGAACTATAGTGAATGCGGACGAACTGTAGGAAATGCGGATGAGTATAGGAAATGCGGATGAACACTTAGAAAAATTCTGACTTTTTGAGAAATGAGGTAATGCAGACTTTGACCTAGGAGATTCCTAGGAGTTATGAATGTTGACTTATGGGGTCATAGATGGTATGATGGGCATGTAATGTTGTGCACTTATGCATGATGATGATGATGATGATGTTACATGGTTATGCATGATGTATGTTATGTATGTATGATGCCCTGCATGATGATGTATGAATGATATGTTTATGTTCCTTGTGATGATGTATGATTATCTTTCCTATGGCTTTACGTGTTATGATAACGAATGAATGAATGAACGAAGTATTATGTAACATAAAGTGAAAGATAATGAAAGAGGAACATGATGAATGAATGCATGCATTAATAAATGAATGTAAGAAAGTCTTGCAAGCAAATGTATGGAGGTTCACACCAAATGAAGGGTGTTAGCTCAACTGTGTGCGGGTTAGCCACTCCAAAAGGATGCACACTGGGGTCTAATCTTTGTGATTGACCATAGGTACTGGAGTCAGCTTCGTGCACAATGTTCGGGGTCTATGAGAGACCTCAAGCCTAGTTACCCGCTTCGTGCACAATGTTTGGGGTATAGCTTATGGCATTGATCCAGAATGAAAAAGAAAAGATGAATGGTGAATGTACTTGCCCTAGGTACTGGAGTCAGCTTCGTGCACAATGTTCGGGGTCTATGAGAGACCTCAGGCCCAGTTACCCGCTTCGTGCACAATGTTCGGGGTAATGTACATGTCACTAGAAGTAATGATGAATGAATGAAAGTATGAACAAAAGAATTACGAAGATAATAATGTTATTATCTGTATGTACGTACGATGTATAATCACGAACGAATGTAAAGTATAATATGATTTTAAAAGAAATGATGGTTTTATGATAGAAAAGTATGTTCTGCTATAAAACTAGAACTCACTCAGCAACGCTGACTTTTATGTATTTTCCAGTTGGCAGGTAAGGTTGCTAAGGATGGCACGAGGCAGCTGCTCAGCTCTTTTGGATGGCATCCATTTATTTAAAGCTTTTGTGATGTAATACAACAATAAAGTTTTGTAACCGACAAACGATGCATTATTTTGCAAAAGTTTTTACGATGAAATGAAATGCCATTTGTTTTATGTTTTTGCTGCAATGTTTTGATGATTAAATGCAAAGTATATGTTTTATGTGCTATGAATTACCAACTGTAAGCGTCCCGGGAACGAGGCCTTACAATAGAACTAACCTTTCATTTCTCAGTTGTTGATTAGCTTCCCCGTTCTTTCTCTACTTTTCCTTTTCTAAGGCCAACCTTGTTGTTTCCTCTTGTTCTTTCTATAAAAAGGTTGCCTTTTCTAACTCCACCAGCTCCTCAAGTGGTAGGAGGAGCTTATCTTCACTTAAGACTCCAAGATTGACAAGATTGTCAATGATTTCCACCTTCTTTTGGTTGTTGATAGCCTCTTAATAAAGAGCCTAAAAAGCTCTGATATCAATTGGAGGATCGAATTTGATCACTCAACACAAGTGTTCTCTATTAAACTCACTAACTCACACTCGAAAGATGAAGCAGAATCCCTTGATAGTATATAATAATATACTAAATAAACAAGACACAAAGAATAAATTTCAAAATAGTTGTATATATTACTTCTCAACTCAAAGTTTTACAAGACTCTGTCAAGCATATAGAATGATTTACAATGAAAAACTATATATACTACTATCTATAATAGTTATACTTTGATACCAGCTAGAAACTTGCGACTAAACAAATACTACATTGCTAGAAATAAGTTATCTAAGATAAAATACTATCCTAAATTTGGTTGTCACAAAATTTCCATGAGTTTTCTTTTGTCACTAACTAAAGTTGGTAACCATACTAACTGAAAAATGATGAATATTGGAATAACTTATGGTCAACTACATGGGCATGAGAAAGCACCATGCAGTATCTCAGAGGTTGTAGTGGTTGTGAGAGAGACTATACTTATGTCCACTAGTTCATAGTAGGTTCTTCCGAAGATTAACTGGCTTCGGAAGAACAAGTTCTTTCGAAGCCACTTATACTTCAGAAGAGTCTACCTCTTCCAAGACTTGTGCTGATCTTTAAGACTTCATACTTCGGAAGTCATTATCTAGAAATCTTCTAAGTGTTGAACTTTGGAAGAAAGATGACTTTGTCTTCGGAAGTTAGGATTCAAAAGTGTAGCTTTACCCTTCGGAAGTTCTTTCACAGTTGTACCAAAATTATTTCTAAGTGTTTGATTTGGTTGCACGAGCCTTACTTGATCCAACATATAGAGAATTCCGAGTACTCGATATCCTTTTGGGTATTGTTACTAGTTAGGTTAAAGCTTGAGTAGGAGCACAAGTAGGGAGACTTTACATCAAATTTTCATAGATAGTTATAAGGTAAGTTCCTCTTTAAGTTATGTCATGTTAATTGTTATTTATTTTAGTATTATTATTAGGATTAGTATAAGTATAGTATTGTTAGTTTCGGCATTAGGATTATTGTTATGGTTGGGTTTTAAGTAACCTAACCATTGTTAGGAATGAACTAATCACTCATGCTTAAGCAAGACAGTGATAGCTATTATCCAACCATGATAATGAGTAGTTTGTTGTACCATTGCCTAAGCTAGGATTACTTAAATTGTATCAAGACATTGAGATATCCCAGATTGTACTAGGAATTGACTATCAACCATTGAGCACTCTTAAACAGATGACTATCATGTCTCTTTTCAAAACTATGTAAAACACGTTGTGTCTGTACCAGTAATAATTATAATGCCTACAAATATGTATGGATTAGTAGGGGTATACAGGATGCTGATATATTTAATA
>CM046450.1:90132355-90274855 GCA_025506515.1 Flaveria trinervia
TCTGACTTCGGTTTATGTTTTGGTGGGACCTTAAAAAAAATTGTCATGAACATTCTTATAAAGTTGGTACTAACATAGCCTGATAATAATTTTTTAGTTAAAGTTTTAGTTTAAAAGCATATGTTAAATAGATTGGTTAATTAACCAAAATTAACCGAACTTAACCACAACCGGGGTTAACCGAAGTATCTGTTGCGGTTTCGGTTTTGAAAATGGTATTAAACGTAGTTTCGGTTTCGGTTTCGGAAATTCTCGTAACCGCACTGAATCGCACCACGCACACCACTACTTGTTATTTATATAAGAGTAACTAATTTTAGTAATCCAACAAATGAAATATTAAATATAATGAAAATTTGTTTAAAATGATATCTTAAGATTATGATTAAGATTACGTATGATGTAGAGCCCCGTTCCCGGGACGCTCACAGCTAGTCATCATTGCACATAAAACATATATTTACATTTAACTTAAATAAACACTGTAGCAGAAACATTCAAAAATGACATTTCATTCTATTATAAAGGCTTCTGCAAAATAATACATCGTTATCATATTACAAAATATTTGTTGCATTACATCACAAAAGCATTATAAAAATGGATGCCATCCAAAAAGGAGCCAAGTAGCCGCCACGTGCCACCCTCAGCAACTTTACCTGCCAAGTGGAAAAAATGCATAAAAATTTAGCATTGCTAAGTGAGTTATAGTTTTAGAATAAAACACACTTTATCTTTCGTTTAAAACCGTTCCTTTACAATCGTACGTGATCATGCATTATACATACACATAGATAATATTATTATTATCTTCATCTTTCGTTCGTTCATTTCGTACATTCTTCATTAAATCTTTACTTTCATTCGGACCAATTCCATGTGCTTCACCCCATCATCATGCATAAAGCCGGTACTGGGCCTGAGGTCTTTCATAGACCCCGGACATTGTGCACGAACTGACTCCAGTACCAAGAGTAAGCGGCAAGGGTCCCATACATATGGTTAATCACAAGGATTGAACCCCAGTGTGCATCCTTCTGGGGTAATTAACCCGCACACAGTTGAGCTAACACCCTTCATTGGGTGTGAACCTCCATACATATGCTTAATCACACGGATCAAGCCCTTGTGTGCATCCTTCTAGGGTAGCTAACCCGCACACGGTTGAGCTAACACCCTTCATCGGGTGTGAACCTCCATACATATGCTTAATCACACGGATCAAGCCCCGTGTGCATCCATCTGGGGTAGCTAACCAGCACACGGTTAAGCTAACACCCTTAATTAGGTGTGAACCTCCATACATATGCTTGCAATCCTTTCATACTTTCATTCGTTCATTAATGCATGCACTCTTTTATTACAATTTTCTTTTTATTATCTTCCACTTTAGGTTACATAATACTTTTCATTTCAATCATTAACATCAACGAAAGCCATGGGAAAATAATCATACATAACAGGAACATAAAAATAAAACATCGCCATACAAGGCACCATCATACATGCATACACACATCATATATACCATCATGCATAACATCATACATAACATCATCATCATCATCATCACCTTATATCAATCATGCTCATCACATTATTTTTTACTTCAAAAAGTCAACTTACATAGCCCCCACGAACATCCTAAGTCAAAGCCTACTTTACATTTTTCCCCAAAAAGTCAGAAAATATTCTAAGTCCTTAGGCACATGAGCACTATGCAGGCGCATGAGCACTATGCAGACGCATAACCTTTCAGGCGCATGAGGAACACTTAGGCGCATGGGCCACTTTCAGGCGCATCAGCACTATTGGGGCGCATGAGCAACACTTAGTCCTATTCTGGGCAATTCTAGGCGCATAAGCACTATGCATGCGCATGAGTGCCTAGGCGCATGAGCTGTCTGGGCGTATGAACACTTAGTCAGTTTCAGCCTATTCTAGGCGCATGAGTACTATTCGGGCGCATGAGGTTATGGGCGCATGAGAACACTTAGGTAGTTTTCTGTTGCGCATGAGCTACTATTTGGGCCTATGAGCAGTCTAATTCATCCTTAACATCATAATTCAGTCCCCAAACAACTCCTATCATATTCTAAGCTTAAATCATGCATTTTAAGCCTTAGAAACACCATCATAACAACATCAACACATACATAGCCCAAGAATCCAACCCCACCCGTAACATACACACATACATACATACGGGTATGAAACCCAACTTTTATAAAAAGTTCATACATGCATTTCCAGCCCCAAAATAGTTAAAAAAACAGGTAAAAAGGGGGGTTTTAGAACTCACATTAGCAGCCTCTTCGGGTAAGACTTCTGTCAAAACCTGATTGCTACAATTCTCACCTAGAAACCCACTTGAACACATACCCAAACACATAGTCGAACACACAAAACGCATAGTATAAAACCGAGGATAAAACCGGTTAAGACACTTGAAAACTATGAATTCGCACTTCTACACTTCTTCTTCTTCAAAAACCCAAAAAGTTTCTCTCTTCTTCTTTCTCTCTCTAAATCCGATCTTCAAAAGGTGAAAAGTTGCGTGGCATGGGCGGCCATGCTATTTTTGTACAAAAATAAATTAATTTTGTACCTTTTTGCCCTTTTAGTCCCTCTACTAAGGCTTTATTTCTTTTCTTTCTTTTTTTTCTTCTTTCTTAGTTAAATAATCGACCGTTACAAGCCCACCCCCCTTATATAGGTTTCGTCCCCGAAACCTGTTATTCCTCGAACAAACGTGGGTAATGTTGTCTCATCTCTTCTTCAGTCTCCCACATAGACTCAGATCCTTTATGTGCTTCCACTGTACACGCACAAGAGGAACCACTTTATTCATTAACCTCTTCTCTTTGCAATCAATGATCGCCACTGGTTGCTCCACATAATTGAGTTGTTCATCTACCTTGATATCCTCTAGTGGTGCGACCATATCTTCGTCTGCTAAGCACTTTCTCAAATGAGATACATGGAATGTTGGATGAATCCCATTTAACTCATCTGGTAACTCCAATCTGTAGGCCGCCTCTCTTACTTGAGCAATGATTCGGAAAGGCCCTATGTACCTTGGGCTCAACTTGCCCCGCTTTCTGAACCGAATGATAGCTTTCCAAGGTGAGACTTTCAACATAACTCTATCACCCACCTGGAACTCAATCGGTCTGCATTGTTTATCAACACACGACTTCTGTCTATCTTTGGTTGCCTTCATGAATGCTTTGATCCTTTCCAGCTTCTCAGTCTAGCCTCGACCACTTCGACGCTCCCTGACTCTTTACGACCAATATCACCCCAACAAAAAGGTGTTCTACACCTCTTACTGTATAGCATCCCATAAGGGGGCGTACCAATGCCGGCATGATAACTGTTGTTATATGAGAACTCAGCTAACGGTAATTGGTCATCCCAACTTCCTCCAAAATCAATGACGCATGCCGAAGCATATCTTCCAGCGTCTGAATCGTTCTTTCTGACTGACCATCCATCTGAGGATGATAAGCCGTGCTAATGTGTAATCTCGTCCCCATAGCATCGTGGAATTTCTTCCAAAATTTAGATGTAAACCGGGTGTCACGATCCGACACAATAGACATCTGCACACCATGACGAGTTACGGTCTCTTTAATGAACAGACCTGCCAACCTCTCAGATGAATATGTCTAGTGAATCGGTAGGAAGTGAGCATTCTTCGTCAAACGGTCGAAGATCACTCATATAGCATCATACCCTTTCAAGGTACGTGGTAGTTTCATAATTAAGTCCATGGTGATATGTTTCTATTTCGACTCCGATAAATCCAAAGGTTGGATCTTCCCATATGGCTTTTGGTGCTCAGCCTTCACATGTAAAAAGTAAGGCATTTACTCGCATACTCCACCACATCACACTTCATACCCGGCCACCAATAATCTTTCTTCATGTCTTGGTACATCTTTGTAGCACAAGGATGAATAGAGTATCGAGTCTTATGAGCTTCTTCCATGATCTTCACGCGTAGATCCGCAAAATGAGGAATCCACATTCACCCGAATCAGGTTCTAACACCGAGTGTGTTTTCACCTACATCCGCAACCAGGCCTCTCATTCTTTTATATTTAAGTTGATCTTCTTTCAATGCCTCATCTTGAAACTCTTTGACTTGCTTTACCACATCAGAGGTCATGATCAACTGGTTAGCTTTCACCCGAATCAGCTCGGGTCTCTCTTTTCGGCTAAGGACATCCGCCACCATGTTGGCTTTGCCTAGATGGTAGTGGATCTCGCAATCATAATCTTTTATAAGCTCCGGCCATCTCCTCTGCCTCATGTTTAGGTCTTTCTGCTCGAAGAAGTACTTCAAGCTCTTGTGGTCAGTGAATATGGTGCACTTTGTACCGTATAGGTAGTGCCTCCATATCTTTAACGCGAAGACCACAACGGCTAGCTCCATGTCATGAGTAGGGTCATTAACCTCATGAACCTTTAATGGTCGGGATGCATAGGCTATAACTTTTCCCCTCTGCATTAACACACATCCCAACCCCGAGTAGGAAGCATCAGAATAAACCACCAGATCTTCACTTCCATCGAGTAATGACAGAACAGGAGCTTGAGTCAACCTCGCCTTTAACTCCTTGAATGCCTTCTCTTGAGCTTGACCCCATACAAACTTTACATCTTTTCGGGTCAACTTGGTTAGTGGAGAAGCGATCTTAAAGAAGTCTTGAATAAATCTTCTGTAGTAGCCCGCCAAACCTAAGAAGCTACGAATCTCGGATGGCTTCTTTAGAGACTTCCATTGCATTACCGCCTCCACCTTTGTCGGGTCCACCATAATCCCCTCAGGATTCACTACATGACCCAAGAACTAAACCTCGCACAACCAGATTGCGCACTTGGATAATTTAGCATATAGTTTCTCCCTTCTCAACGTCTCCAACACCTCCTGAATATGACTGGCATCCTCCTCCTCACTCTTGGAATAAATCAAGATATCATCGATAAACACAATCACTGATTTATCTAACATCGGCCGACACACTCGATTCATCTAATCCATAAAAGCAGCTGGCGCATTGGTCAAACCAAACGACATAACGAGAAACTCGTAGCGACCATAACGTGTGCGAAAAGTTGTTTTAGGAATATCCTGCTCTTTCACCTTCAATTTGTGGTAGCCAGATCGAAGGTCTATCCTTGAAACCAACTGGCACCCTGGAGTTGATCAAAAAGATCATCAATTCTCGGTAACGGGTACCAATTCTTTACTGTCAACTTATTCAGCTCACGGTAGTCTATACACATTCTCATACTACCATCTTTCTTCTTCAAGAATAAGACCGGAGCACCACAAGGAGATATACTCAGTCTAATGAACCCCTTGTCTAGCAACTCCTGCAGTTGCTCCATCAGTTCCTTCATCTCAGTCGGAGCCAACCGATACGGTGCCTTAGCAACGGTTTGGGCACCTGGTATCAGGTCAATCTAGAACTCAATCTTGCGATTAGGTGACACTCCTAGTAAGTCTTCGGGAAACACATCTGGAAAGTCACGCACCACTGGTACGTCGGTCAGTTGGGGTGTCGACATATCCACATCCTTCACATAGGCCAAGTAGGCACTACATCCACGCCTCATGCACTTTCCCCCACCACCATCGAAATCACCTTCGGAATCGTCGTGACTCGATCACTGTAAACTGTCACCAAACTCCCGTCAGGCGCTGTCACTCGGATCATCTTCTTTCAACAAACAATATTCGCCTCATAGTCCGCTAACCAATCCATTCCTAGGACTACGTCAAACCCCCTAAGGTCATCATAAATGGTCTAACAGGAAACTTGTGACCTTCTAGTTCTATATCACATCCTTCTATCGTCTCAGAAATCCTAGTAGACTTACCTATGGCAGTTTCTACATCGAATGGTGTATCTATATTCTTACTACTAATAGGCAATTTAGCACAGAAAGCAGTAGAAATAAAACTTTTACTAGCACCAAACTCAAATAACATAGAGGCTAAAGTTTTATTTACTAGAAATGTACCTGACACAATATCGGGGTCTATCCTAGCCTCCTCCCGTGTCATTGTGAACGCCTTGTCACTCGCCCTCTGCCCTTCCCCTCCAGCCTTCTTCGCTCTCGATCCTTCCGCCCTCGGCTTCTTGCAGTCCCTGCTCATGTGGCCCTCCCCGCTACAGTTAAACACTTCCTTGTCTTACACTCCCTCGCCATATAGCCAGGCTTCCCACACTTGAAGCACACGTTCAATCCTAATCTACATTCTCCGGTGTGCTCCTTCCCACACTTACCAGACCTTCATGACCCTGCACCTGATGTGACCACACGTCGGTCATCCACCTGGGCACCTTTGTTGCTTGGGCTGGCCCCGCCACGTCCAATCCGCTTCCCATTCCAGTTCCGGTCACCACCACCCTTCTTGCTCACCTCAGTCACCACCACCTCTCTCTCGTCGTACAACCTTCCCGCTAATCCACCGCCGCCCTAAACGCTGGGTTGGGCGGTGATCATGTGCCTACGGATATCCTCCGGCAAGCCCTGGATGTACCTCTTGATCTTTTGTGCTAGAGATGACACCTGATCCGGCACCAGCCATGCGATCTCATTGAACTTCATGGTGTATTGTTGATGTGTCATTGTTCCCACCTCCAGCTGCAGGAACTTCCTTTCCACCTTATCCATCTCCCGGTGAGAACAGAATTCCTCAATCACCAGCCTCTTCAACTCCGTCCATTTCATCTTTCCAATCGCCCGACTACCCTCGACTTGGACGATATTATCCCACCAGCACAAAGCCGAGTCCACAAATGAGTGGGCAGCAAACTTCACTTTCTGATCTTCCCGGCATTCGCTAATATTCAGAACAACTTCCATCTCTCTCACCCACTGGTGAGCAGCAGCAGCAGTGCCATTACCATCGAAGGTTAGGGGCTTGCACTTTGAAATGCCCCATAATTACAGCCTCATGTCGTCTCCTGCACAGGCTCTTCTTCCTCCTCTTCTTCCTTGTCATCCGAGAAAACCGTCTCAGTCTCGGGCCGTCTCCCTTCGCCTGTAGGCCTACTCCTTTCTTTCTTCTCCCCCTCCCGTACATCCTTAATCATTTCGGTCACCACAAATGGTAGGATCGTCTGCATGACCTGATGCACTTCCTCCAATACAGCCTCCTTCACTGAGGCTCTCATGTTAGCACTCTCATCTCCGTCCTCTGGATAAGGGGTCTCGGGTTCTTCATGAACCACCTTTTCAACTCTAGGCCTTGCTCTTTTGGGCCGCGGTTCAGCACCGTGCACACCATGATCTCCACCCCTCGAAGTTTTCAATGACCTACCACTGGCCATCCTCTAACACACACTATAAGATTCAAACACCAACATGGTCATTCAAGGGAATAGCTTAGTTTATGTCAAGTATAGTAAGTCCCTAATTATAGTGGCCAGTTACAATTAGCCACTTACTTTAATATTCATAGCCCAAGCATTACCTATCCTGACTACATCAGTATCTAAATCTACAAACAACACATAAACCACATAACATGCGCACGTAATGCCGGTTAACATTAAAAAAATACCTAATGGCACGCAGCTACTCGAACTAGCATCCCTTCCCTTTCCGTCCCATTTTCAGTTTAAGTTTAGGTTTATTTTAAAATTTTACCCGTTTCACTTAAACTTTGGCTCTGATACCAACTTGTAAGGCCCCATTCCTGGGACGTTCACAGTTGGTCAATCATTGCATATAAAAATATATTTACATTTAACTTAAATAAACACTGTAACGGAAAATTCAAAAATGACATTTCATTTTATTATAAAGGCTTTTGCAAAATAATACATCGTTATCACATTACAAAATACTTGTTGCATTACATCACAAAAGCATTACAAAAATGTATGTCCTCCAAAAAGAAGCCAAGTAGCCATCCCGTGCCACCCTCAGCAACTTTACCTGCCAACTGGAAAAGAATGCATAAAAAGTCAGTATTGCTGAGTGAGTTCTAGTTTTAGAATAAAGCATACTTTATCTTTCTTTTAAAATTGTTCCTTTACAATCATACATGAGCATGCATTATTCATACACATAGATAATATTATTATTATCTTCATCATTCGTTCATTCATTCCGTACATTCGGCATTAAATCTTTACTTTCATTCGGACCAATGCCATGTGCTTCACCCCACCATCATGCAAAAAGCCGGTACTAGGCCTGAGGTCTTTCATAGACCCCAAACATTGTGCATGAAGCTGACTCTAGTACCAAGGGTAAGTGGCAAGGGTCCCATATATATGGTTAATCACAAGGATTGAACCCCAGTGTGCATCCTTCTGGGGTAATTAACCCGCACACAGTTGAGCTAACACCCTTCATTGGGTGTGAACCTCCATACATATGCTTAATCACATGGATCAAGCCCCAGTGTGCATCCTTCTGAGGTAGCTAACCCGCACACGGTTGAGCTAACACCCTTCATTGGGTGTGAACCTTCATACATATGCTTAATCACATGGATCAAGCCCTAGTGTGCATCCTTATGGGGTAGCTAACCCACACACGGTTGAGCTACACCCTTCATTGGGTGTGAACCTCCATAAATATGCTTGCAAGTCTTTTATACCTTCATTCGTTCATTAATGCATGCATTCTTTCATTACGTTCCTCTTTTCATTATCTTCCACTTTATGTTACATAATACTTTTCATTTCATTCATTAACATTTAACGTAAAGCTATGGGAAAATATCATACATAACAAGAATATAAACATAAACATACAACATCGCCATACCAGGCACCATCATACATGCATACATACATCATACATACCATCATGCATAACATCATACATAACATCATCATCATCATCATCACCTTATATCAATCATGCCCATCACATCATTTTTTTTACTTCAAAAAGTCAACCTACATAGCCCGCAGGAACAATCCCAAGTCAAAGCCTACTTTACATTTTTTTCACAAAAAGTCAGAAAATATTCTAAGTCCTTAGGCGCATGAGCACTATGCAGGCGCATGAGCACTATGTAGACGCATGAGCACTATGCAGACACATGAGCACTATGCAGGCGCATGACCTTTTTGGTGCATGACCTTTTTGGCGCATGGGCCACTTTCAAGCGCATCAGCACTATTGGGGCGCATGAGCAATACTTAGTCTATTCTGGGCAATTCTAGGCGCATGACACTATGCAGGCGCATGAGCTATTGGGCGTATGAACACTTCGTCAATTTCAGCCTATTTCTAGGTGCCTGAGTACTATTTAGGCGCATGAGAACACTTAGGCAATTAATTTTATTGGGTGCATGAGCTACTGTTTGGGCATATGAGCATAACATCATAATTCAGTTTTCAAACAACTCTTATCATGTTCTAAGCTTAAATCATGCATTCTAAGCTTTAGAAACACCATCATAACAACATCAACACATACATAGCCAAGAATCAAACCCCACTCGTAACATACACATATACATACATATGGGTATGAAACCAACTTTTATAAAAAGTTCATACATGTATTTCCAGCACCAACAGTTAAAGACATGTAAAAAGAGGGTTATAGAACTCACTTAGCAGCCTCTTCGGGTAATACTTCCTTCAAAACCCGATTGCTACAAGTTCTCACCTAGAAACCCACTTGAACATATACCTGAACACACACAAACACACATAAGCATACAACCGAGGATAAAGTCGGTTAAGAACACTTGAAAACCATGAAGTCTTACCTTGAATTCGCACTTCTGCACTTCTTAAAAACCCGAAAACTCTCTCTCTCTCTTTGCTTCTTTCTTTCTCTAAATCCGATCTTCAAAAGGTGAAAAGTAACATGGCATAGGCGGCCATGCTACTTTTGTATAAAAATAAATAAATTTTGTACCTTTTTACACTTTTAGTCCCTCTACTAGGGCTTTATTTCTTTTCTTTATTTTTCTTCTTTTTTTGGTTAAATAACTGGGCGTTATATATTCGTAAATATTTTAAGTAATAATACAACTGTATTAACTTTTTGAACGCTTTCTTATTATAGCTTTTAATTTAATTATTATTTATTTATAAAAAAATACTTCTTAGTAAAATAATTTTTCAAATATTTTGTACTTTTAAAAAAGTTTGATATTTAAAAAAAATTTATAAAAATTTGTTTCTCTTGAAAAAACATATATTAGTCTTATATAAAAGTAAATGCAGGGTACACATTCAAGACTATATTGTTTTCACTAAAAAGTTCCCGCTTCTCTTTTATTAAATAACTAAATAAGTTACTAATACTTATATTTAGTTCCTTTTAGATTATAAATAGATTTATAATAAATTAAGAAATATATGTTTTTATTAATCTTCTTTCTAAAGAATTAAAGTTTTATAAAATTAAAATTTTTGTTTAAACGAATAATATCATGAATTTTAAAATTAATTAAAATGAATATGTTATTTTGAAAAAAATCATGAAAGAAACTTTTATTTTAATAAAAGAAATGATAATGGTAATATTAAAATAAATAACTTAATCATTATTTGTTACATAACTAATGATTTTTATAACTTTTGGAAAAATAACAAATAATTTATAGTAATAAAGGATCATAATTTTATATTTATAATTAATATAAATTAATAGTTTTTAAATTCATTGTATATGTAATGATATGTGGCAATTCAGAGATAACCCTTAGGTGGAAGGGTTATAAAAAAATCATATGTACCGATACTTAGTCTTTTATTATAAGTTATAGACAATTATTATTTACTTTAACAAATATACAATACATAATACCTAAATGTTATTATATTTAACTTATGATAAATAACTAAGAAGACTATTAAGTATTAAGTTAGATATAAAAGATTGGTATTAGTATGTGCATAATTTAAAATATAATCTATAACATATACTAAAGAAAGAATTTGAAGGAAACGTGACGTTATTTTAATCATTCTAACATAAAGTTTCTCATTTCTCTCATCCATTTATTAATGATGTAGCATTGATATTATTTACAACCTTTCCAAATTAAAAAAAAACATTTTTAAGCAATTCAAATCATGATGCTATTTGAAAAAAAAAATCATAAAAATAAACTCTTTCTAACAGAACGAACTTTTTATGAAAAATGATATTTAAAAAGTGGTTTTCTAAAAACAAAAATAAAAAAGAATATTTTAAAAGCTGCAAAATTATACGTAATTTCAATCATATTTTATACCAGTTTATTGTTTTTACAATTTTGAATCCTCAACACAAATGATTTGATATTTTTTTCGAACACATGTTTTAACCGGGGTACTGAACTAATAATTAATAAAAATATAAACGAATCAAGACGACCTTGAGTTTGAAAACTCATGAGTCAAGTTTAATTTTCACATAGTGCTCAAAGCAAACTGATCTCAAACTTAAACATTTATAATTAAACGAACCTTGTTCGAAGTTAAGTAAATTTGTGTGTGTACATATATTGATCCCTTATCTGACCGGTTTATTTACCAACTTGTATTGTATTTGGTTATAGTCAGGAATCGCGGCGATTAAGTAAGGAGAGATTAATTTGTGTATTATTTATTTAGTCATGTATTATATTTAATGATAGCGTTCATTTCTAAAGAAAAAATTATTCCCCAAAAGGCAAGTTTGACGTTATTAAAATACAACAAACAAATTTTAAGATCTTAGATCCAAGAGACCTAACTCATATTAAAAATTATATGTATTATAACTAATAATTAATTTAGTTATATAAATCATTTTATTTGATAACTTATAATCATATTATTTCAGGTTTGATCTGAAAACAGTAAAAGATTTGTGTTTATATAGTATGTGTTACTTGCCATTTATGTGTTATTAGTCCATCTAACATTCAAGTGATTCCGATTCACATAAAAAATAAAATGAAGAATTATATATATTTCATTTTTTATATTATAATTATATATTTTCTCGTAACACAAGTTTTTAATATATAGATACAATCCTCTTTAAGCATTAGTTGGTGAAATATGTAATTTTACAAGTTTAGAATGAAATACATGTAATGCAATGCGCGTGGATAAAATACATGCATAAAAATATTGGCAAACATTACTTTTATCCTTGAGAATACAAAGACTCCTTTAAAAATAGAAAAGACCCACAACCTGAAGTAAGACCATCGACAAAACAAACCACCAAATACATAACACAGAGAGTTACCACCAACAAAAGACATAGTAAATCGTAAATGAATAGATAGCAACATATATAACACCGTATCACAACGCATAGACAAGTACAAAATCAATGTTTTTATTACTATTGTTATAGATTATTTTGAAAACATATGTTACAAGCCATACAATGTTTACTTTATTTTTATAAACAATATATTGTTTGAAAATGTGACATTACTCTCTGTTTAGCATGTCTTACATAAGCATAAGTAATTATAAAATAACTTCAAGAAATAATGTACGGCAGCAAGCAGATGTAATTTTATACTTTTGTCAACCTTCAAATCGTTTTATTTTAAGAAAAGTATAACACCTAATATTTGTTGACCGTCCGGTTGTCATTTTTAACAGTCGATTACAAGAACGGGTTTCAAATGGAGACATAACATTTATGCAATCTTTTTATAACCGGATCGGACACTTACCCAGATGTTTTACTGGTTCACTGGTCGTACAAGTTCAACCGGTCAGACCGGATATAAGAACCGGATAAAATTATAATTATTTTATAAATATATACGTAAAAAATACTAAAAGATAAAAATATATATATGAAACTAGTTCGACGGTCCAACCCCCGGTTCGACCACCAGTTCAATCAGTCTGGTTCCTAGTCCGACCACCGGTTCAATGTCAAAACGATTTTAAGCACCAAACCGGACTAGAATGGGGTCTGGTTTCCGGTCCAATCGGTCGGACAGTTTTCCAAAACAACGCATTTTATGTAAGTGGACAACAAAAAACACGTGTCCAAGGTAAGCCGAGTTTTATTCAATCATGTTTGTTTGTTGGTTCTTGCCATGTTGCGTCTCAAACCAGTAAAATAAAGATAGCAGTAAAGCTTATAAGTCTATGTAAGTCCTCGTGAAACTTCGGGGAGAAACCGTAGATAATCTATTAACGACATGTTCACTATCAAACTTTGTATGGTCTTTTATTAGGCAGTAGTGCAAGATACCTCAAATTTATGTATTCAACTTGGGAGACATCTTAGAACTTCATAAAAATATCCATGCACCTCGGTCAAAAAGAAGCCATTGAATGCATTTTTTTATATAGCTCGTTGGAGCGTATGAAAGGCAAGAAATGACAAACAATTCAACGGCAAAAGTATCAACTACTCTAATGTGGTGGATGAAATTAAAGTATTAGGATATTTATAGCTCAAAAGCAGATCGGGTTTAAAGAATTTGATATGAGAAGATCGGTTTAACTTCAAGTTTAAAGAATTAAAGTAGTGAATCTTTTTGAAATGGTATTTGAGATGTATTTTGTTTATTTTGACGATTTAAATTCTAAATTCTAGTATCTTGCTAAAGTCGTTGAACAATTAATATAAAAAAAATTGCCATTCAAAAAACATAGATTGAATTTTGTTTTAGATTAAGAAAAAAAAATGATATTATGAAAAACGGAGCTTGAAATAAGCAAACGTCAGCCTTAAATTGACAGGTACATGTTCATTGGGCTAACGCAAATATAGCTAAAACTAATAGCCTAATTAATAGGTCAACTAATTGGGCAATAGAATGGGCCGCTAATTTTAAAGAAGATGAAACACAAGCAAAATCCATAGTCATCGAACAAAAATAAAATAAAATAAAACAAAAAAAATAAAATTGGGGCCCTACGCAACAACAACTTTTGTTAAACCATAAAGCAGGCCATGTATTCGACATGGGTTTTTTAGAATATATTTTAAGTCACACCAACCAAAAAGAAATAGTTTGTCTTCAAGTATATATAACAACTAGAGTAGTGTCCGGTCAAAAATGATTTTTGCACTTGAGAGAAAACTAGACTTAATTGGTCTTTTATTATGTGTGGAAAAAGAAGATATAATGATATTTGTGAAAGAAGAAGAGAGTGCTCCTCTCTACTAATCTTAAAAAAAGTGTTGTATGATTTCCACATATTTCATGTGCTAGAGTGTAGAATGGTTTTCGTCATGCATATAAAAGGAACCTTGATGTTTATTGTGTAATCACAAAAGTGAAAACTGCCAAATTTTTTTTATTATCATAATAAACGAAATCAAACATCATTAAAACATATCTAAGTTGTCATCAATAGGACTTACCATTTTCATTTATTGTACATGAGACGACTAAAAACTAACCGAGCAATGGCAAAACTCATGAACAGTTGCAACCGACACACCAATGGTAGGAATCACTGCAACACAAGCAGGTGCTCGAACCTTCAGCAGGTACAAGGCCACCTATTGGCAGCAACTAGCAAGCAACAACACTAATCATATTAATTGCAATTCATAATTATTTGTGTCCAAAAGTTAGCAAAAAATCATCATTTTCAATAATGTTTCTAGCATCATCTTTCATTGAAGATGTTTAAGGAGTTGCTTAAGAATAGTTTATTTATGACCTGTTTAAGAATAGTCTTATTTCATTTTCTAAGAATTGTTCTAATCTTATTCTTATCAAGTTTTTTCATATAATATTTTCATATTTGACTTTTTTTTATTTCAAACTTGAGAGCAACACTCTATCTTGGCTTTCATCAAAATATTTTGATAAATTGGCGTTATTAGGTGATTATAGTTGTTTCTAGTATCAAATGAAATGAAAATTGAACATGTTCCGAACATTTTTACGGGTCCTTGAACATTGTTCTTGTTGTTTCATCAACTTGTCTTGTTGCTTCATTGATTATTCTTGTTGCTTCACCATCGTCGCTAAGGTTGATTGGAGATCAAAGATGGCATCTCATGGTCCTTGATGTCTTTGTTGACATCTTGACTACAGGTACTCATCATGATTGAGGTTGAATCTAAAAGGGATCGATGGAAAGCTTTGATACCCTTGATAAGGATGGAACAAACAAGAGAATAAATTGCTAGGAGCAGATAATTTACACGATTTTTAGATATCATGTAGATTGTACTTGACAATTAATGTATAAAAACTAAAGTTACAGGTATGACCCCCAAACAACAGAAAAACAATCCACATTAACCCTACACAATGCAAAGTACTAAGATTAAACATATACTCAAAAAGGACTCGTAACAATAAAGACCCACGTTTAGCAACCATAGAAGAAAGAATAGCAGGTGCTCATGTGTTGGCGGTCAATACCAAGGAGCAGACCAATTAATCAGGGAAGTTCTTGGTTTAATATATATATATATATATATAATATATATATATTATATATATATATATATATATATATATATATAAATAAAACCATCAGAAAACCATATTCAACCAATCGTATAATTTTCTCATAATTAAGTATTCTTTTATAATAAAGGTTGTTTTGGTAATTTTGTATATGAACTAATTATGGTAAACATATAATGTTGACTAAATCTCACATTCATCTCTTTAAAATTTAAAATTTATTTTGTATTATCTTCTTTATAATCTACCTTTATCAACATAGAATCTCCTTAAAATCATTATAAAAAATAAAGCAACGAGACAATCAAAATGATATTAATTTCATTGAAAACCATAATCAAAATCAAACCAATCTGATGGTATTTTATTTTTTTGAACTAAAGATAAAAAAATAGGATTGTAGAGATCGTTTGATGCGTGAAGAAAGAATGATCAATCACTAGTTCATCCTCTAAAGGGAAATGAATGGCGTTCACTGGTATGTATCAATCTATTTCTTCCATTTTGATTCTGCTTGCATTTATAATGTTAATTCAATGGTGGTTAGTGTTTTTTTTGTTCGGCGTTGTAGTTATATTTACAAGATGAATAACTATGAATTGATAAAAAGGAGTATCAGGGGTAAAAAGAAGATGAATTAAACAAGACAATTGTTGATTCAAAGCATGTGGGATACATATATGTAAGCATGACGAATAAAACGAACACCTAAACCTAATGAGAAAGACGGACCCAAAGAACGTGAAGTTTTTTTAATTTTATCATAACCACGTTTATGTAACATATACGTAACTCTATTGGTACATATATGTACCTTTGTATTGTTTTCGTATACGTAACTCTATTATTTTGATTGTTTATATAACTTTACTATATGCATGTGTAAGTTTTTTGTTTACATGTATGTACTTCTTTTTGTTACGTATACATAAGTTGGACTTGTATTCAGACACGCATATATACACATTTTTAGGTTTTTCAATGGTTTTCGTGGTTATTATATTTTGTTACATGCATGTAAATTTTGGTACGTATATGTAACTCCACTGTTACATATATGTACTCTTAAAATATTTTTAGCATTAAAAAAATTTGGTTTAAAGTATAAATATGTAACTCATGCTGGTTTTTCATATAAGTTTGTTAACAGTGATACACATATGTACGATAGTGTTACATATACGTAACACAAAATGGTACGCATACATAACACACATTGTTACACATACGTAACACGATGTTACGAATGCATAAGTAGTCGTTTTCTTTAGTTTATTTAATTTTATAAGAAACATGATGATCTAGTTTTTCAATCCAAAATAAAGAAAAAAAATACATTTGACTATTTAAATTTCTATTAAATATAAAAGAGATGTGAGAGAAAAATAAAGGATGAGAGTAAATTTAGGAATTTCATTAATTATACTTGATAGTTACCAAGTTAATGATTTTGTGTTGTTCCTAATTTGTCCTTAATGCATATTTAAACCCTAATAATCTTTTATTTAATTACTAAAATACCATTAATTAATCTCAACCATAGATCAAAAAGATCAATGGTGAATAAATGGTTTTCTTGGTTTTCAATTATAATATGGTTTTCATTGGAACCCTTCCCTATATATATATATATATAAGATTTATGGGAGGGATTTCACAAAAACCATGTTTTTCTTGTTATAGCTCATAATAGGTTGTTAGAAGTTCTTAGCAACCACTTTATTGAACATATACATATCCCCCTTGTACTATCTAACTATTGGATGAAGCAACAAAATACTGAACTTGACTTCAATAAAAGATATACAAATAAAACATTACACCTTGAACTTTCCACCTCATTATCAAAACACTTATTACAATAAATATTTAAGTCCTTGGCATAATAAACATTCACATACCTAAGAATTACTTCTTTATTGGGTACTAATTTCCAAAATTATAAACCCACGTTTTGAGTACCATTAAGATACCTCAAGATCCACTTAATACCTTTCCAATGCGTAGAACAAGGATTAGCTAAAAGCATGCTAACTACATACTCAATATCCGGCCTGATACAAACCGTAGGATACACTAGACTACCCATAGAATTAGTATATGGAAATTATTACAATCATGTCTTCATCAGTTTTAGGTGAATCCATTCCTTGCAACTTGAAATGCTAACCCATAGGATAAAGAAAATGCTTACTTTATCCATAAATAAGCTATGAAGAACCCTCTTTACATAAGAACATCAAGTTAACTATCTTAACACTTTCCTACTCATGCCTCTACTAAATTCCATACCAAGTATCTTTTTAGCATTAACTAATTTTTTCATTTCAAATCCTTGGGTGAGAAAAGCTTTGGTAGTTTCTGTCTCATCTTTGTTTTGCAAGCTATCGGCATGTCATCTGCATACACCTATATATAACATGCTACCATTATCACACCTTCTAAAGTACACCTAATTTACATATTTAGTCCTTGAGAAATCATGAGTAGCTACATATTTATCAAAACTTATCCCACTGTCTTAGTCGATGCTTTAATCCATAAAGTCACCTTTGTAGCAAGAACTCCATTTTAGTATATCCCTCCACGTCTAAGCCAGGAGGTTGTTTCATGTAGATATCCTTATCACCATTTCCATGCAAAAATGTAGTTTTCATATTTAGTTCCAAATTATAATATGAAACTGATAATAGAGTCACTAAGTGGATCCATTTGCCACCAACATAGCCTTAAACCTCGGTGCCTCTACTCCTTCTATACCTTCGTTAATCTTCTACAACCATTTACAATCACATAGTTTATGATCAGTGTTTCATTATTCCCTAAACAATCCATCTCTAAACAATCCATATTCTCTTGCATAGCATTTAACCTTTCATCTTTATCTTTTGTGTTTACAGCTTCCATATAGGTTAAAGGTTCACAAGTATCTTCTTGTTCAACAACCATATACACAAAGGTTGATATATCATCACTATCTTTGAATCTAGCAGGAGGGTGATGACACTTCCAGGTCTATAAGTAGCTACACTAAGGTTTCTTAAGTTGGAAAGAGAAGACTCTGGTGTGACCACCTTAGGTCTTATAGTGTTCTCATAATACTCCACCTTAATATTGTCACACCCTTAAAATCCATGTGTGGAGTTTACCATGAGGTGTGTGAACAAACCAGGATCACAGTCACTAGTTACTCAGAACGACACTATATGCCACATTTAAATAAACCAACCAAAGTTTAATCTTTAAATCCATGCAGAAGCGTTTTGTAAATAAGATAAACCCAAAGTATAAAAATGCATAATATGACAAAACACGCGTCAAACTAATATTTAAAACCCATAAATGAAAACCAAAAAATATGTCTATAAAATACAGTCTTAGAATGCATGTTTGACCTGTGTTGTGCTCCTAATGACAAACTGAGTTATCGACCTGAGAAAAAAACATACTAAAATGTCAACACAATGGTTGGTGAGTTCAAGAGTTTGCATTTATCATAAATATTAACAGTTGTATAACATAAGAAGTGGATAGCTAGTCTATATTCACAAGTAATAACAATAGTGATTTCGCGATCGAAGTTGACTATGTGGCGTTTGTTTCCTCCCGTCACGACTTACCAGGTCGTGACGATGTTTTTGTTTAGGACAATATTGTACCCTTTTATCCTTGAGTCACACAGGTGGGGCTCGTCAGACCTAGTAGTACTACCCAAGATTTTCTGCTAGTTACCATTATTAACGATCCAAAAGTGTGAGGACTTTTAAGGGATTAAGCACTATGTTAGTAACATACACAACTTAAAATAATAAAATAGCATTTGACTACAAGTATGCTACCTCCCCTAAAAGAAAGTTTATAAAATGGAAGAGCATGAACTCACCTCGTGTGCAAAGATAATGACAAAAGAGAACTGATGATAGGTGCAAGGACAACCCTTTAAAGGTTACCTAGAACACATAAGTACATATGTACATGTACACAGAATACTTAACAACCCTAGGTTAACCTAGTTGACCCGTTTGACCCGTTGGTAACATATTAATTGAAATATTGTTTAATCATGCAAAATAACTTATCATACTTGAATATCACATAAGCTATTCACGTGTATCACATCATCAACCCAAGTTCTACTAAAAATCATCACATAACATTAGATCATCATAGAACTTATGCAAATCTCAATAACCAACATGTTCAACATGAATATAAATACATCACAACAAATAATTCATACATGAAGTATAATCATGCACTTCGTGCCATGTGATGTCACTCATCAATTCACATCCTAAACCATGTCAATCCTACTAAGTAGGGGCCTCAGATTCGCATGCGTGTATGACAATCATAATCACAATACCAACATACAGAGTGATAGTTTCCAATCCCAATCATGATCTCCTAATTACTAACTATGAGTTACAAGAAGAACCTATATATAATACTATCTACAGCCAGATATACTTTGATACCAGCTGGGATCCTTTAGCTAAAGCCTATACTACAAGACTATAGTTAAGGTATCTCAGATAAAGTCTTATCAGAGATTTGGTAGTCAGGACATGTCCTTGACTTACCTTTTGTCGCCAACTAAAGATGGCAACTGTACTATCATGAAAAGGTAAACAGTGGAATAAAGTATGGTCAACAACATGGTTCTTTAGGAAGAAGCCATGTTGTATCAGAAGTCTGCAGCGGAGTGTCAGAGACCATACTTGTGTCCACTGGTTATAGCAGTGTCTTCCGAAGGTTAATTGGCTTCGGAAGAGTAAGTACTTCCGAAGCCACTTTATACTTCGGAAGAGGCTGCTTCTTCCAAGGCTTGGAGACTTCTTCTTTTCATCATACTTTGGAAGTGGTCTTTACTTTGTTCTTCTAAGTCTTGAACTTCGGAAGTATGCATTTGTCTTCGGAAGTAGAATTCTGTCTTCGGAAGTTGGACTTTCCCTTTGTCTTCGGAAGAACTCTACAACATTCGGAAGTTCCTTGATAAGCTTCAGAAGCCTTTGCATGCAGCAGCAAAATAACTTAAGTGATCTAGTTTTGGTTGAATTAGCCTTCTTCTTGATCCAACAAACTCCACTAGGCTGATGCTACCAAAACTTCACTTATCTCGACTTCTCAAAACTTTCAGCACCAAGGAGAGCAAATATTTGTCTGTCTCCTTGTTCTTCCCTAACGTGGTGCTGAGAAGCTTGTACAGATCCTTGGTAGACAGGAAATCTAGTCTGTCACCTTGGATAACATATACCCTTTGTTGTTGCCCTCTGAAAAGAGTTAGTTGATGGGAACTGTAATCATATTCCCATCAAACTATAGGTTCCAATTCAGGACCTTCCACCATCTGTAGAAAGGCAGCACCTTTGGTGGGAGACCTTTCCTTGTCTTCCTGTCTTCTCAACTTCAACTGTTCTTCAATCTTTGCTTTTGCAGTTAGCTCAGCTAAATGAAGACTGCTGAGATGATTTCTGACGAGTGCAGCAGTTTCAGAGTTGGAGGGGTTGGAGAATGGCTTCTCTGCTAACTCAGCAATGTCAAATCTACTGGAGTGTAACAGAGAGGTTGCATTGAGTCTGTTGACTTCACCATTCTCTCTTTCCACAACAAAGTTGTTAGAAGGTTCATCGAACTCCACTGGATTATCTTCCTTCTAGGCACAAGAGACTAACTAGGAATCTTGTCCTCTTTTCTTGTATCTAGCAGAGTCACCAGTTTCCTTCTGAGCTTCTTTTCTTCCTCATTTAAAGATTCTGAATTGAGGCCCAAAAGTCTTGCAGCCTGGTCCAAAGTTCCTCTAGGCAAATCAAGAAATCTATCTCTTACGAGGGAACTTGAAGATCCGTCTACATAGGTAATGTTAACGGAGTCTTCTACACAGGAGACTTCGCTCAAAGTAGTGCAATTAGTGAGCTTCATCTTGATTGACTTAAACTCCTCAAGGGAGAGATGTTGAGAAGGCTGAAGGGATGGTTTGGAGGGTGATTGGGTAGGTTTAGGTTCAGAGGTTCTGGCTAGTTTTGGGTTGGATAATGGGAAGTTTGGGTGGTTGAGGTGAGGGAGTAGTAGTAGGTAGTGATGTGGGTTCAATGGTGAAAGGTTCAAGTTTAATGGTGAATGGTGAGGGTGAAGGTTCAGGTCGTGGTTGGGTAGAAGCAGTGAAGGTCATCCCTTTTACCCTTCTATACTTCTCTTTCCTTTTCCCCATCCGGATGTCAGCTTTAATTTCACTAACAATCCGTTGGAGTGTCCTTTCAGACATAGGACCCACCTGCCTACCAGAGAAGCCATGAGCCTGAAGATAGTCCTTCATCCAGGCTTTCTCAGTAAGCTTCTTGGAGGCAGTGACCCTAGCCTCTTCTTCTTTCTTCTTCTTCTCTCTAGCCCTTTCTTTTGCAGCCTTCTTCCTTTCTTTCTCCATTTGATCCTGCTCTTTGTTGTAGAGCCAGAGGATCGTATCATCATTGTGTGGGGAGAGTTCTTAAAGATCAAAGCCTCTGGAGAGTAGGAAGTTTATCATGTCTCTCCTTAGCTGTAATTCAGGCTCCTTCTGTTTCTTTTCCTTTACCTCTAAGGTCAACCTGGCTTCTTCTTCAAGTCTCAGCCTGGTTGCCTTCTCCAGATCCACCAACTCCTCTAATGGTAGCAGGAGTGTTTCTTCATTGGCAGCTCCTATCTCAATGAGCTGGTCAATGATTTGCTCTCTTCTTTTATTGATGACAACCTCCTGATTGGAATCAGCTGCTTTTGTGCTAGCAGCTAGCAACTTCTCAGTCTGAAGTCTTCCTTTCTTCTTAAGTTTCTCAATCTTCTCCTCTTCTTGAATCTCTTCCGCAGTCATTTTCCTTTTTTCTTTATCCTTTAAAGATCCTGACTGTGGTGGTTCTTGGAGAGAGGTTTCTGATTGTGAGAGAGTCAAAGATGGTGTCAGAGATGAAGGTGCAATTGGAAAGTCCTCACTGCTCATTTCAGATGCCATTTCCAGGATAGCATCTGTGATGATCAGTTCCTCGGACATTTTGAACAGTCCTTCCGCAGCTTCCATTTCAGCTTCGGAAGATTCAGCTTGTTCTTCCAAGGCTTTAACTTCAGCTTCGGAAGTTAAAGGAGATGCAGATTCTATCCCAACTGTTTCAGTTGCTAGGCCATCAGTTCCCATTTCCCCTTCGAATTGAATCTTAGGTTCCATGAGGACCTTAGGTTGACCAACTTCTTCCACAGTGGTAGAAGGTGCAGTCAGCCTTTGAAGCTCTTCTGCTCCAAAGTAGATCATTGCAGCATCATGGCTTGGCTGCTCAAAGGAAGATCTTAACAGAAACTTGGTGAAGAGTCTGTAGAGATCATTGAGCATCCTTGGATCAATCTAAAGAGTGACCTGAGATGTTTCAGGCGCAAAGATGATGGGAGAGGAAGATGTTGAAGTAGAAGGCCGGCTCTATGGTTCCTTGTGTTTTGTCTTTGAACATTCTCCCCCTTTTTGGTAGCATCATCTTGAGAGCTAGATGAGCTGGAGGAGGAAGTTAGGGAGACCTGAATAGGTACATGCCTAACAGACCTCTCTATCTGTTTCTCAACTAGTTGAGCCCTGAGATTGTCAATCTTAAGTTGCTGAGTGGCAAATCTTGCCTCTAAAGTCCTAACCTGAGATTCTAGGTTTGAAACTTTAGAAAGAAGATCTTGAATGAGGAGTTGCATGCTTCCCTCATCTTCTTTCGAAGAATCATGGGGAGATGAGGTAACATACCTAGTATGTTCAGCCTCACAACCAGATGTGGTTTCTTGGCACCCTGGTTTCCCATGCTCAATGATGTCTATTTCAGAGTCATCAAAGGGCTCGGTTGTCATAGATTCAGTCTGAGAAATGTACCACTGTCCACAAGGTCCATTGAGGCACCTTCTGTAGTGGTAGTTGAATCTACATGAGTCCCCTCCATATCAGTGGGACTCACCTCAGTTGTTGGTTGCTGATGGGGGCTAGAGATAAGGGATTTCTCCGGGCTCTGTTGATCTTGGAGAGGGTGCTGTAGATCAACTTCATTGCCATGGAGAGATGTTATCTCTTCATCAGTTTTAAACAAAAGGTCAGTGAAAGATAGGATGGGCAAACCTACTGACCCGGGACTTTGGTCAATGTCTACGGGCATTGAGCCTCTGGTGGGGTTGTCCCTTGTTGGTTGCTTAGGGGAGTATAGAGACTCACCCTGAGGGCTTTCAGCTTGGGTTGTGGGCTCATGGGTCTGAGACTGAGGAGACTCAAGACCCAAATTGAGGTCAAAAGAGAAGGATGGAGTGACTTCTGACTGAGTGGGAGCCCATGTTTCCACTCGAGTCTTTTTGGTTTGAACAGAAGGGGCTTGTTCAATCAGAGTAGATTGAACAAGGGTTCATTTAGGGTGTCTTTGATAAGTGATGGTGATGGGTGGAGAAGGTAGTGTTGGCATTATGGGGGTAGTTGTTGGTGTGGGTTCATCACCTGTGGGGTAAACAGGGATGTCACTAGGAGCCGTTGGCTCAGTCATACCTGGAAGAAGTGCAGTATCTCTTCGTGTGAAGTTGGTGGACAATCTCTTCAAAGTCTTGAAGATGGTCGGCCTCATTTGAGGAGCAGTCAGAGCAGCTGCACAGACAAGCTTGCTTTGCTCCAGTTCGCAGTTGATTATGTGCTGGAGAAACCTGGGATACATGAAGAATGTGTCTTTCTGAAGATTTCCCATGAGGTTAGTCAGCATAAATCTTGAATAGTTGAAGCGGAGGCGTTTTACCAACCCATGAACAAGGCACCCAAGTTCATATGGGATTTGATCCCATCCCCCAGATTTATTCGACAAGCAGCGAAGGACCACATGTAGCAGGAACTTCCATTTGTACGAGAAGTTAAATTTGTAGATAGTTGACCTGCTAACGTCTCCACCATATCCCATTTGGAGATAAGAATTGTCCAAATCTGCTTTGGGGAATTCCATTGGAGCGCCCTCATCATGAAGCTCTAGATGATCCCTGATGATCTGTTTAGAAATGACCAACTCTTGGCCACAGATGCTCGATCGAATGACACGGACCCTATTTAGGGTTTCAATCTGACCATTTGCCCAGAATTCAAACATACGGTTTGAGTAAATTGTGGGGTTTACAGTCAGAGCGGTGTAATAAGAAGATTGGGTTAGAAAGGAGATGATATCTGAGAAGTCAGCATCTCTTGAAGAATCAAGAAGTGAGACTTGGTTGTGCTGAGGGTTGAAGGCCATTTGGAAAGGTGAACGGGGATGATTTGAGCTGGGTAAAGTTGAGTGGGAGAAATTTCTATGGCTGTAAAATTTGCAAGTAAGAGAGTGAAAGTGAATAGTCGAGATTATTTAAAAGATTCTGAAATGGCGGTAATGGGGGTTAGGATAAGGTGATGTGATGGTTTAGTGGATGAAATGACAGTGGCGATAAGGTTAAAAATCAGTTAAATAATCTGACATCATTAACAAAATCTTTGCTTTTTAGAGTGTTGGGCCCAAGAAATTTACATTACACAGTGAAATCTCTCTTCCGAGTGTAAAACATTTCCGAAGGTAACTTGTCTTTCGAAGACAATTCTTACTTCCGAAGCCAAATCTTTGCTTCCGAAGGTTAGAGTTGCTTCCGAATATAGAATTTGTAAGTTTCGGAAGTAGATCTGATGTACAATCAATCGCTTCTTCCGAGACCAAAAATTCTTCCGAGAAGAAAGTTATGCTTTGAGAAATTTTGCTTCGGAAGATATGAAAATGTCTTCCGAAGGTTAGTTTCTCTTTGGAAGGAATTTACACTTAGAAAATTTCAGCGAGAATTTCTTGTAACGGGGCTTAAATTTTATTGACATAAGACTTACATATTAAAAAGGTTTTCAAAAGAGATTAGATTAATCAATGTTTATCATCCCAATAGCTGTTATGAGATACTTAAACCTTTGTTCATCAAAAGCTTTGGTAAACAGATCAGCATATTGTTCATTTGAATCAACTTTGATTAACTTGATTAGATTTTTCTCATGAATGTCTCTAATGAAATGATACCTGATGTCAATGTGCTTAGTCTTGGAGTGCTTCACCGGATTTTCAGTAATGGAGATAGCACTGTTGTTGTCAATATGGATAGGAGTACTCATAAAGTTGAATCCATAGTCCAACATCTGATTTTGAATCCATAGTAGTTGAGCACAGCAGCTAGCAGCAGCAATGTATTCAACTTCAGTAGTTGATGTAGAGACACAGGATTGCTTCTTGCATTGCCATGAGATGATCCTTCCACCAAGAAATTGACATCCTCCTGATGTTGATTTCTTGTCAATATTACAGCCTCCATAGTCACTGTCAGAGTATCCATAAAGATTGAAATCCTTGTTTCTGGGATACCAGAGACCTAGTTTAGGTGCTCCTTTGAGGTATCTGAGGATTCTCTTAATAGCAGCTAGGTGAGACACCTTAGGAGCAGCCTAATATCTTGCACAAATGTAAGTAGCAAACATGATATCAGGTCTACTGGTTGTAAGATACATCAGAGAACCAATAGTTGCCCTATACTGATGTTGATCAGTATCCTCCCCCTCGAGGTCAGGACAAAGATTATGGTTTCTAGGTATGGGTGTCTTGGCAGGCTTACAATCCTTCATCTCAAATCTTTCTAAGATGTCAGAGACATATTTAGATTGATTAATGAAGAACCCTTCCTTCAGTTGCTTTACCTGAATTCCAAGGAAAAAGTCCATTTTTCCCATGGAGCTCATCTCAAACTTCTTCTTCATAATGCTCTCAAAGTCCTTGCACATTTGGTCATTTGAGGAACCAAATATGATGTCATCAACATAGACTTGTACGAGCAAAATGTCCTTTCCAGACTTTCTGATGAAGAGAGTCTTGTCAATGGTACCTCTAGTATAGCCATTTTTCAGAAGAAACTGAGACAGAGTCTCATATCACAGCCTAGGTGCTTGGTGCAGCCCATATAGAGCTTTATCCAATTTGCACACATAGTTGGGGTGCTGTGGATCTTCAAATCCTGGAGGTTGGCATACATAGACTTCCCTATCTATATCCCCATACAGAAAAGCACACTTGACATCAAGTTGGTATACTGTGAAGTTCTTGGATGCAGCATAAGCAAGGAAGATCCTAACTGCCTCAAGTCTTGCAACTGGAGCAAAGACATCAGTATAACCGATTCCTTCCTCTTGAGTGTATCCTTGAACCACAAGTCTTGCCTTATTCTTGGTGATCAAGCCTCTATCATCTCTCTTGTTTCTGAAAACCCATTTGGTGCCTATAGGTACTTGACCAGATGGTAGCGGACATAGGTTCCATACCTTCTGTCTCTTGAATTTAAGCAGCTCCTCTTGCATTGATTCAATCCAGCTACTATCTTTCAAGGCATCTTCTACCTTCTTGGTTTCATCAGAGATAGAAAGCATAAGTACAAACAAACATTCTCTTGATGAGTCTATCCTCTTGTTCTCATGCCCTCAGAGACATTCCTATGATGTTCTCAGTTGGATGAGTGTTATGAATCCTAAGATGAGGAATCACTTCCAGTTATAAAGATAGATCCAGGTTAGACATATTCTGCTCAGGAACTAGATCACTCTGTTCAGTTGTTGTTTCAAAGTCATTCAATGAGGACTGATTGAATGAATGAGAAACATCATTAATAGTTGGCTATGAAGTAGTATTAACAGTTGCATGTTCTTTCAAAATACTACCTCCTTCTGCCTGGTGTTGTAATGGATCACCTGATGAGTTTTGAGGCTCAGTAGGTGACTCACTTGTTGAAGCTTCACTATTCCTTAATATAGTTAAACTATCGGATCTGTGAATAGTGAAAGCTTGATGTATTGCAGCACTTGGAGAATTTGGTCTATGCCTGGGAAGCTCAAATAGTTGATCATTAGCAGCAGCATCAACATCATTTTGAGCACCTATTCCAGCTGAAACATTCTCACAAGAGGGTTTAGAATAGTTTGGAAACAGTTCTAAATCAAAGATGTGATCAGGTCCATTCCCCCTAACACAATGAGTGTGCTCATTAACAACTATATTGGATGGCTCCTCAAATTGTTGATTCTTAATGTTGTATACTCTGTAAGCTTTGGAGCTAGAAGAGTATCCAACAAAGATAGCATCATTCGACTTTTCAGCAAATTTTGCTAAATTTTCCTTTGTGTTAAGTATGGTACACCTGCTGCCAAAGGACCTTAGAAAGCCAATGAACGGTGGCCTCTTGTTCCATAGCTCATAAAGGGTTTTTCCATGGAGCTTAACTACAAGAACTCTGTTTTGCACATAGCATGCAGTGCTGACTGCCTCTGCCCAGAATGTTAGAGGTAGCTTTGAATCAGCTAACATAGTTCGAGCAGCCTCAATAAGTGTTCTGTTCCTCCTCTGAGCAACACCATTTTGTTGTGAAATTCTGGGAGCACTATATTGTCTGGAAATCCCTTTTGAGTTACAGAATGAGTCAAGAACGAAGTTCTTAAACTCAGTCCCTTGATCATATCTAATTATTTTAACCTTGTGATCAATTTGATTTTCTATTTTAAGAATAAAAGATTATAATGTTTCAGTAGTTTCATTTAGTTCTTAAAAAGAATACCCATGTGAATCTTGTAACATCATCAACTATCACAAGGCAATATGATTTCCTTCCAATGCTCATTATACTTGTGGGACCAAAAAGATCCATGTGCAATAAGTGCAATGGAGTAGTGATAGAGTTAACATATTTGGATTTATGAGACGTCCTGTGTTGTTTCCCTTTCAGGCATGCAACATAGTTGTCTTTGCAAAAAACTTGGCAAACCATGTACCAAGTTATTTTTAGCCAATTTATTCATTGTCTTAAAATTTACATGACACATACGTTTATGCCACAGTGTTGACTCATCACTATTAGCTTTGGAAAGAAAGCACGATACTTCACCCATTGGGGAAGCATTGTTCATATCAAGCTTGTACATATCCCCTTTCCTGGGAGATCTAAGAAGCACCAATTCTGGAAGAATTGTCATCCCTGGTTTGAGGATAATGCACTCATGTTCTGTGAAAAGCATTTGGTGCTTTTGATCACAGAATTGAGAAACACTTAACAGGTTGTGTTCAAGCTGTTTGACAAAGTTAACTCTGTCAACTGTTAACTTACCATTGGATATACTCCCTCTGCCAGAAATATATCCTTCGGCCTCACCTCCAAACTGGACAGGACCTCCATCAGAATGTTGAAATTGTTGAAGGAAAGATATATTCCCTGTCATGTGCTTGGAGCATCCACTATCTATAATCCATACATTGTTGTTCTTGTCAAATGGATGTTCCTGCACATAAGATGAGATTTTAGTTTTGTTTGGAAACCCAAGCTTTATTGGTCTTGGGTTCTTCCAAAGATAATGACATGAGTGAACCAAATGATATGCATGGGGGTTCAGCAGAGGTCTTTGAAGAAAAGGTTTGGGTTGTAGCATCTTCCTTGATCTTCCAGTCCATCCTTTGGCTGATCTTGGAGGATGAGCTTGTTGAAACTTTTGTAGCATGGTCTTCTTCTGACGCTTCTTTCTTTTCGGAAGAAGTCCTCACCACCTTTTCTTTCGAAGCAGTCTTCTTCTGGGATGGTTTCAAGGGAGCCTTCTTGTTCTTCCGAACATTAGTAGCTTTTGCTTCCGAAGCCATTTTCCCTTTGGAAGAAGGAGTTTCTTCCAAAAGCAACTTGGCTTTGGAAACCAGCTTTCCCTTTTCAACTCTTGAACCGTATGGAAGGGTCCAAATGTGAAACCTTCCCTGACTCCTTTTCTAACATTATTTTCATAATGTGTGCTTGCAGGATTGTAGTAACAATCTTTTGCCATGTGATTTTGCAGGCCACACATGATACATGCAATGTTCGTCTCTTGGGAAAGTGAGGATTGCTGTTTCTTGGTTTTCTTTTCTTCGTCAGCAACTTTTCCCTTTAGCTTCTGATCCTTTGGTAGGACAGGAATGTTGGTATTACATTCCTTTCCTGAATCAGAAGTACCTAACACTTGGAATCCAGCTCAGACAAAGACACCCTTCTGTTTGGGGTCAATTTTCAGTTTGGATTCAGCCATTTTCTTAGCAGTTCTCCTAGCAGCTTTAGCTCTGCTTCTTCTGGCTTTAGAGGTTAGGATTTGATCATCACAGGAGGCGGTGGGTATATCTACCTGTTCCTTCCCTGTGGTGGCCACTATTGGTGCCTCATCCTTTAACTCTGGAAAGAAAGGGTCAGTAGTTGGAACCTCTTGCTCTTTAGTACCACATCTAGGTTGTCTAATAGACTCATAGGAATGTGGTGGAGCAAGTTCATTGGTTCCTAACCCTTCTTTGTTCTGATAACAGAGTTTGGAATGGGAGGATGATGCAAGAATAGCTTGGAAGTTCTGCTTAGAGATAGCATGCTTCCTGGCCTGAGCCTCAGTAGTGACAAGCTGGGCTTGAGCCTCAGACAATTTGGATATCAGATCCTTGATTTGATTCTTGTAGTTGGTGTGTTCATGCTTCAAAAGAGATACAGTTTTCTCTAACTCATCAATTTTCTTTTGATAGTCAGATTCAACTCTTTTAAAATCAGATTTTAGAATATTTAAAGACTCAATGTCAATCTGATTTCCATATTGTATTCCTGATAGAGTTTAAGTTTAGCTATACAAGCTGGAGTGCAGAGATGTACATATACCTGGGTATCATCTGTTCCGGCCATGAGAGCTTGAGCAGGAGTCACATCCTGTACCATGAAGCTCCAGTCAACTTCTTGAGCCATTGTGGCTGTTTCAGGTGACTTCTCAGTGGGCTTTGAGGTTGAGGGATGTGTGAAGGCCTGTGGGGTTACCGGATTGGTCTTGGGAGCCTTGCATTCCCTTGCAAAATGACCCAGTTGGTTATAGTTGTAACACTTTGCCCTGGTCTTGTCGAACCCGAACTTGCTGGTAGTTGGGTTTTGAGGGAAATGCCTTCCAGTTCTATTAAAGAACTTCTTTGCTCTTAAGTTAAGAGAGCCATTTACTGGACAATATCCATGTACTCTACGTCATCTGGGCTAAAACACTCAAGATCATCAAAGCAGTATTGAAAATCTCCGGAGTGTCCACCTCCTGAAACAAAGGCACAAATTTCCTGGAAGGGATTGTGTTGAGCCTGTTAAGACCTTGGAGTCTTAGGATAAGTGATATAGGGACCAAAAGAGCAGGATGGCTACTGATAAGTCAGGAAGTGCTGAGGTTGAGGGGTTAATGAGCCTTCAGCAACCATTAAAGTGTTGCAAGCAGGAAGACTCATAGATCTGCTTGTTTGGTGGCCCTTCTTACTCTCCATCTCTAGACGGTATCCATCAAGGATGCCATAGAGCTCAGTCATGGAAAGAGTGTTCAAGTTTTCTGTTCTCTTGATAGAGACACAGTAGAATGTCCAATCATTTGGAAGAGCACTCATGAACTTTCTGGTGAGATCTCTAAGTTCAGGAGTGATCTTCACAGACTGAAGGGAAGAGATAAGATCCATGTACCTGAAGTACTACTGGCCGAGGGTCTCTCCAGCAATATGAGTGAAGTTCTCGAACTGCTGCTTCAGTGAGTCCTTCTTTGAGTCGTTGGAGCATGAGTACATCTGAGCAAGTGCATCAAACAATTCTTTGGCAGTCTTGCAATGCTCGAACCCCACCATAATAGAGTTTGGTATTGCAGTCAAGAGAATAGTCATAGCATTGCTAGTGATGTCCATCTTCTTTCAGTCTTCATCAGAATAGTCCTCGACAGCTTTCTCTATCATGACATCGTTTCCACCAGGCGAAGCCACCTTTGGCTTGTATGGTCCATTGAAAATAGAGTTCCACATTTTGCTGTCTTGGTATCTAATGAAGCCTAACATTCTTCTACTCCAAGACCTGAAGTTTGCAGGGGTGATGATAGGTGCTTTGGTCATCGTCCCCATCTCAACTCAAGATACAAAGACTCTTACAAGCAGATGATAATCTTTTTTCTATGAGTTACAAGGAGAACCTATATATAATACTATCTATAGCCGGATATACTTTGATATGAGCTGGGATCCTTTAGCTAAAGCCTATACTACAAGACTATAGTTAAGGTATCTTAGATAAAGTCTTATCTGAGATTTGGTAGTCAGGACATGTCCCTGACTTACCTTTTGTCACCAACTAAAGATGGCAACTGTACTATCATGAAAAGGTAAACAGTGGAATAAAGTATGGTCAACAACATGGTTCTTTAAGAAGAAGCCATGCTGTATCAGAAGTCTGCAGCGGAGTGTCAGAAACCATACTTGTGTCCACTGGTTATAGCAGTGTCTTCCGAAGGTTAAATGGCTTCGGAACAGTAAGTACTTCCGAAACCACTTTATACTTCGGAAGAGGCTGCTGCTTCTTCCAAGGCTTGGAGACTTCTTCTTTTCATCATACTTCGGAAGTGGTCTTTACTTTGTTCTTCCAAGTCTTGAACTTCGGAAGTATGCATTTGTCTTCGGAAGTAGAATTCTGTCTTCGGAAGTTGGACTTTCCCGTTGTCTTCGGAAGAACTCTACAACCTTCGGAAGTTCCTTGATAAGCTTTGGAAGCCTTTGCATGCAGCACCAAAATAACTTAAGTGATCTAGTTTTGGTTGCATTAGCCTTCTTCTTGATCCAACAGTTTCTACTTTTAGTAGGTTATGATCAACACCTCAAATTCATGGATTTTCTTGCACAATTCAACTAAACTAACATCCAAGCATTGTATCCAACATCATAACATCATCAAATCATGAATTCGAAGAACAAAAAGTTTCCTCTTAAGGCAATGTATGAACTAGGTGACCAATCCATAGATACTTTGAACAACTAACATAATATAGCACTCATACATCCTAACTAACATCATATAAATATCTAACAATTATAATTTCATATTTTCATCACTAGTTTTGAATTTAGGGTTCATCAAGATCAAAACTATGAAAAACCAATCAAAACTAACCTTTAAGCGTGTTTAGATGATGATTAGCATTGGTATCCAACTTGAATAACTTGAAACTCAATCAAAATCTAAGCTTAGTGTGTGTGTTTGATCAATTTCAAATGAAGGGAGGGGTTTGGAGATGGTTGCCACCGAATGAGGGTGATGGGGGGCTAGGGTTGGGTTAGTTTTGGTAATATTTGCTTAAAAGGTAATTACAAATAACCCCCTTTAATTTATTTTATAAAACTAATCTTTTTAACACTTTATAAATAATTTCATCTACAATTTATTAGTATTACTAACCAACAATATTAATCATAAATATTTACAACAAGTCACACAACACATGAAATATATATAACACGTTGTCATGTTGTCACGTAAAATTTACAAAATAAATATTTAAAATTCTATAAATTCATGAATCACATAATCACAAATAATAATTAACATTATTAATTAGTTTATTATTGTTTATCATAGATAATTATTATTAAGTCACCAACATTAAACGACAAGTAGTGTGTGCTCACGACACATGTATGCAAGACCTAACGGAACTAATAGAGTTTAATAACGTAAAATTACACGATGTCATATTATCCCCATGTTGAAACTCATCCCAAAATTTGCATTACATGGTTGTGCTAAATCCTTGGTTTACTGCCTTGGTATAACGAAATCAAATAAGTTGTCACATCATCCCTATGTTGAAAGAAATTTCGTCTCAAAATTTAATCCGTACCTTCCCCGACCGTCGTTTTCATTTCAAACAGATGAGGATACTTAAGCTTCATCTAATACTCGCGTTCCCCCGTGAATTTCAGTCCATGTTTTGAGTTCCAATGAACTTTGACTATAGGTATCTTACTTTGTTTAAGAGTCTTGACCTCACGGTCCATTACCTCAACGGTTCTTTAACAAAACGTAGTTAATCATCTACTTGTACTTCTTCGAGTGGTACAACTAGTGTCTCGTCAGACAGACAATTTTTCAAATTCGAGACATAAATTCGTTGTGAACGCCACTCAGTGAATCAGGTAAGTCCAATCGATATGCCACTAGACCTATTCTTTCCAGAATCTCAAATAGTCCAACATATCTTGGATTAAGCTTGCCTCTCTTGCCAAACCGAATCACACCTTTCCATGGCAAAACTTTCAGCAAAACCCTGTCACTGACTTGAAATTCCAAGGGTTTCCATCACTTGTCCGCATAGCTCTTTTGTCGATCTCGCGTTGCAGCCATACAGTTTCGTATCTGTGCTATCTTCTTAGTAGTATGGTGTACTAACTCAGGGCTAGTCTATTAACTATGACCAACTTCCGCCCAACAAACTAGTGATCTACATTTTCACCCATACAATGCCTCAAATGGTACTGCTTTGATGCTATTATGATAACTATTGTTGTACAAAAACTCGACCAATGGTAAATGAACTTCCCAAGTATTTCCGAAATCAATCATGCAAGCTCGTAACATATCTTCTTCAGGTACTCATGGTTGCATCTAATGACTTGATGAGGTAAGCAAATCAGCTATTCACATAGCAAAAATCAAGTATTTCATGTAAAAACAAAACATATAAAGGTTGACTGTCATCTCAAAAGGAATTTGTGGTTTGCACTCATGCAAATTCTCCATCAATTTAGCCGATTCATGTCAAGATAGAATTTCAACTTGCTAAAATTTTCATAAAACCCTTTCGAAGGGCTCAAATAGACTTTATATGTAGCAAGTTGGGGATGATCAAAATCTATGCTCCAATTGGAGGAGTGTTCATGTAAATATGTATTGGTCCTTGAAAATATCATACACGCCAATTCAAGTGGTGGTTGATGGTTGTTCTGCTAGTAAACTCCCACAAGTCCAAGAAGATATGCGGATGAAGATCGCTAAAAAGAAGACAAATGTTGGCCATCTGTATTTGTGTATGAGGATGATCAAAGAACAAATGTTGACAAGTGTTTGTTCATCCGCATATACAAATGTCGATAGTCTAAACAAATGTTGTCATGTTATTGTTCATCGGCATTAACTAATGCAGATGCATAGAAGACAAATGCACTAAGTGTTTGTTCATTTGCATTTGTCAATGCCAATGAACAAACATTAATGCTGGAGACAAGAAAGAAATATTGATAAAGAACAAGACATCCACAATGCGGATCAATACGGATAAATAGAAGAAATGTTGATTAGTTTTATACTTAGACTAGACTTCTCATGTATAGTTCCAGGGTAGTTTAGTCATTTTGTACATGCCTTTTGTCAGCCTATAAATAGAATATAATACCTTACTTTTGGGACAACTAGATATTATAATCTTTGATTTTCTTATGCATCAGAGGTGTTAAGTTACTATTTCTTGCTAAAACCCTAGCGTGCATTGTAACTTGTTTACAATCGTTAATACACAACATTTATGAGTATTTTCAACATTCAATGATCTGTGTTTTGTGTAATTCTGCTACATAACCACCAACTCAATCATCATATTCGATCCTTGTTGATTCATATCAACAGAGAATTTCATTCGCATTACCCACTTAATATGCTAGTTAGGCCATTTGTATTAGCCTAATTAGTTTTGAGCCGTGGACCCTAGATTAGGTCTTTCCACCTATATTTATAGAGGAGTTCTTCTCCATTATACATAACTTTACATTTTAAGATATACCGTTAACAGAATGAACTCATTGACTAAGTAAGCTAAAAGAATTTATATCCATCCTAATATCTTCTTATAGCTCATGACACGTTGCTAGAAGTTCTTAACAACCAATTTTATAAAATCACACAAATACCCCTTGTACATTTTATTGTTGCAAGAAGCAACAAAACAGTAAGCTCAACTTGTATTATAGAATTTATAAATGACACATAACACCCTAAAATTTCCACCGCATTATCGGTTGTCTCATTACACCGAATAAAAATGATCCAATGCTACTAACATCTCACATTATTGTTAGTTGACTATCATACTTATTTATGCCACAGTTGTAGCACTTCTCATAGTAGTTAATGAGATCCTTGGATTTGGGAATGAAAGTTCATTGATAATTTCACAACTTCTTCATGAAGAATATGAATCTAAGGGCTATGAATCAGCATTTAGAGCTGCTAACTTGGTTAAAATTTGCTGATGCAACTTCTAAATTCAACAAAAAAAGATGACGTTTAAAGCCTCTAAGCACTTAACCTGCAAAATGAAAACAACTTAGGGAGTGTTTGGTTGGAAGAATGGAATGGAATAGAATGGAATTGAGAAACTCGTATAGTTTTCAAGTAAAATTATGTTTGAGTAGATAATGAAATGTAAAACCCAAGGTAATGTTTCACCTCAATTCCTTTGGTTGTGGGATTTCAAAATCCTTCCACCTAGAGAGGGAATTTGAAATCCCATAACCAAGAGCATTGAGATGAAACATTCACTTGGTTTATATTTTATTATCCACTCAAACATAATTTTACTTGAAAGTTATACTAGTTTCTTAAGCGGCTAGATTAATTTATGATATAAGGAATGAATAATGGTGCAACAACTACAACTACTCAAAAGAAACAACCTTTGGTTTTTGTCACTTCAAAAGCACGTGTGAATTGTTGAATCATATTTAGTTCATAAAGACGATAGTCTAATGTTGTTAGCCGATAATGGTTATAGAAGGTGAAAATGGTGTTGTTCCACTCAAGTGGAAGCTCTTCATATGTGGCTCAAGCAATTATAGAGGAAACAGTTGTTATGATAACTGTGGAGTCTACTTGTGGTCTTAATCAGCTGCTAAGGAACTTTAAGCTAGAGCCTTAACCATGGTCTTCTAAACAAAAGATGAGTGTCAAATAGTTGGATGAGAGATAAATGATAAGCCTAAGATGATACAGTTGTTATCCATTACCAACATAATCCTAGAAAATAGCAAATCAGAATAATTTGAAGTTGTTGAAGAGAAATATATCAAAGATGCTGAAAATGATGAAATAGTTAAAAATAATCAAGAATATAGTGGAGATGTGGGTTCTCCAAAACATTAAATTTGGGTAGAAGTTATAGTGTTGATTTAAAGGAAGAGAATGTTGTAAAGAGCAAGCAAATTTACTTAGATTTTAGTTATGAATAATGTTCTCAAGCTTGGATTGGACCAACCGGTCCGACTAGGATTCGGTAACTCCGGCGGTCCGCCCTAACTCGTTTTGTTTTGAGAAAACCGGCCGGTTAGTAGCTAATTGCCCGTCAAATCGTAAAACAGATCTGTCGGTTGGTTCGGTGTTTATTAACTAGAAGCATCTCATCTCTCATATTAATCTCTCTATGGTGAGTTCTTGGCTGAAACTCATAGTACATCTAGAGGTAAAGATGCGAAGATGGACTGATCTTATGGGAAGCTTCAACAATCGCAATTTTTGATCTATAATGTGAGGAACAAGTGTAGATGAAGAGAAATTTAAAGAAGTTTTTAGAATCCAGATTATAGACTGAAGATGATTGAAATGAGAAGAAAGCGATAAGAGTTGAAGAGTCAGTGCGGTTTTTCTTTGTGTAACATATCGTATGGTTTATGAAAGCTTAATAAATTTATATGGGCTAGAAAATAGGCCATCTAATTAAGCTTACACACAAAAAAATTAAGCTTACAAATAGGACAAACAAACAACATGGGTAAATGGGTCATTGTGGATCAGGTAATAAAGCTAGTAGTTAACATGGACAAGGTAATTAGTAATATAGGCTATTGCTTTTTATATTTACATAAAAACTAATGTTACCGATTCATAAATCGGCTCGACTAGTCTGACCATTTTAACCGGTTAACGAATAAGACAATTAATTCATTGTCCGATTTGGTTCTGAATACATTGGTTGTGATGATGATGAGTGCACTAGTGCCAAGGAGCTCTAAACGATAGCAACCTTTTTAACTATCTTAGAAGCTTAAAAGATATACATGCTTTTCTCACGGGTGTTTCTTGCTTCTAACTGTTGGATAAACTATAGTGAAAACGTGTTTTTCCAAATTTTATACACAAATCATTAGGCTTAGTTATTATCCATTATCCCATAAATTTTTAAAAGGCACCCAAAGAAAAAAAATTAGGCTACCATGGCCCAACAACCCAACTCCAAATTTTCATTAATCCTACTTTTAAGCCCACTAATCATGTTTGATTCCTAATTTTTTATGAAATTACTGTAGCTACGAACTTACGAGAAACCTTTGACCTTCCAAATTCCCGATTCTAAAGACATATTCAAAGAAAAACCAAACTGTGGGTTCAAATCATCAAAATCTGATTCAAGTGTTGGTTCGTTTTACACTATTTTGATAATCCATAGTTACGGCTTTTGTTAAAATATTCCAATCAGCCAACCCTACTGTTGTTTGTTGGTCCCTTTTGTGCAAGTTTATCAATTTTCTTTATATGGGTTTAGCTAGACTAATTTTGCTTAGAATATATAATTTTATAACAGACATATCAAAGCAAATCTTATAATGTGTTTGTTATTTAACTTAGCAAGTTATAATTTGTAAACTTTTTTTGTAGCTAGAGATCATAATAGTCGAGGCTTGGGATTGTTTTTTTTTTAATTTTGGTTTGCTTAAGCTTTATTGATTTATCAAATGATAGTTTTTATCTGTTAATCAACCAAAACATCAATAAATTGTATATGTGTAGTCTACTTTGTATAATGGAAAAGTGTTTCAAGCTACAAACATCATGTTTGGGCCTATTTTTATTACTTTACATAATCTTTCTTGGCATCCCACCGATAGGAAAAAGAATTCTAGATTATCATACAAGAAAAGTATTAGATTAATGGACCTTACCAATCATAGGATAATGACTTACCAAGAGAACAACATGGACTAAAGTGTGACGTTTTAACCCTACTTTGTTTGATAAAGATGGTTCGTTAGAGTATACTATGAAAGCGGATAAACATTTTGTTTGTGTTATTACTTATTTGTAGATTATGTTGGAAACCAAGAAGAGTGTGATGTATTTTAAAAGAAGGCATTAATTGTTGGAATAAATTGGATAGATTTGTTATACATATTGGTGATGTTGGTAGTACTCAAAATAATATTTCCATAAAATGTGTAATATTTATGTTATGTCAAAACTTTCGATAATTTATATATTTCAAAGGGATTTAAAACCCTTCATATACAATCAAAATGTGGGTTTACAAGCAACAATTTACAAATATGCAGCCACAACGAATAATGCGCATAGAAAAATGATATACATGTGAATATACAACTTTTAGAACATTTTATACGAATTTTGAAGACGCTTTATAAGAATTTTGAGGCTAAACTATGCAATTGTCAACCTTGTAGGAAATAATATATGAATGAAGGTTAAGAAAGTAAAAAAAAACGTTGAAATGACAAGATTTGGATCACACTGAAAATGAGCCAAGACTGTTGACCACTGAAAATCATACCAGATCGCCAAGCTCAACGGTAACGGTCTGCGATGAAAGGGGTATTCGAAAACCCAAATTAATCTCACAGTGCACAACCAAGAATCCCATAACCATCTTCCACCAACCTGGACAATGATTGAATAATAAGATGTAAGTGTTAGAACATGCTTAGCACACTGCTAAGTTATTCCATAGCGATCCGCGATAGGCCCATCAAAACAAACTTCCTTCTACTTGAGATATAGACAACTTTAAACAGAGATTTTCTCATTCATTCGACATATTATCTTCCGGAATGACTCAAGGGAGCAATCAAGTGCATTGGAAGGCTGGAATCAAACGTTAGAAGCATTGAAGTTGAAGAACGAAGTGCATAAGCTATCAGTTTGACTTTGTTACATTATTTAACTTTGTTTTTAGTTTTAAGACTTGTGTTCAGTTTATTCATGATCATAGATGCTTTTTGATACTAATTTATGGTTAAAATTGATGCTTGATCTCCATGCTTGTTTATTCAACGGATTTTGTATTAGTTGAATAGGTTAGCACGTTAAAATTGCTTACTTTGTGTTTGTGATGACTATATGACCCAGTTAGAAATAATAAGTCAAAGGATTTGGGTTGTAACTTGATAAAAATCAGGTTCTTTAATCAACTTTGAGATTAGAAAGTAAAAAGTTGTCAACAATACAAAGTATTCTTGTTTAATTGGTTTAAATTATACAGGAGTGAGTTTTGTCCAATTAATTATAAAACTTGTTATCTTGTATTTTGATCATGTTAACTTGAATTATTCTACATCTTTGAATTCATAAATGGGTTTTTGAGTGTTGTATTATTAAGACTAGGAAGTAAAATAGCATTTGCATACGTTAACATATTATATTTGATGAGACCAGGAGGTGTACTAATTAATTAAAACCATTGAACTTTATACAACTATTAAAATGTATTAAGTGGATTATTGAGTATGAGAGGAGTTTAACATGTTTATTATTCTAAAATAGTTTAAATATATATTTTGGTCACTTTTGAGTCATTGAAATCGATTATAGTTGAAAAGAAAAATAGGATCTCCTAATTTAAGTAGTTACTTTCATCATTAAATTTCATTGAGTATTTCTAGTTGCTCATAAAAAGTTGCAATTTTCTAAATATATTTTATTTTTTACAATTTTGAATCATAAAAATATCACATTGATAAGTAGGCTAAAACTCAATAAAATTTTATTATTTGGTCTCTCTATCTCCCAAGATAGAGGAAAGACTCGCCACCAACTACCCTTCCCAAACCTTGTTCTTGAGTGGGATTTACTGGGTATGTTTGTTTGTTTTGTATTAGGAGCCATTGATAGTGTCTCGGGATTTGTTATCAAGATTTTCTTAAACTACACTGTATCACGACCTATACACTTTTTCATTTTGTGAGGTTTAATTTAGTAATCCATTTTAAACCTTAAATATATTATGAAAATCAATTTATAATTAATATTTATCACACATCAAGAGTCAATACCTTTTCAGCATTTCACTTGGTTTATATGTACAACTATCCGAATTATCCAGGCCTAGGGAGTCAAGATCCTCTAGACCTAACCCTAGATAATCTATATTATACATGTTTACTTGTAAGGTTTCAAATATATTTGTCAACAAAAGCTGGTGAATACATATTACTAACTCCAAAGTTTATTTCAAGCATGCATGTTATTCAAAATCTCAAATCATAATTTCGGAAGTAAACTATACATTTAACAGTTGACCTCAACTATAGAGTTCACCCACATATATTGGTTCTGTAGTTCGGTTAGTCTTTTTTCAATAGGGACCTCCCAAATCTACACTAAGACCTTAATTATCCCTGGTATGCGATTATCACCTATTCTCGAGATATAAATTCGGTTAAACTATACATATACTCCTGGTCTAATGTAGATCATTGTAGCTTCATTATTTCATGTATGTAATTTTCATAAGTCAAGATAATAAACATTTTGTTTATAAAAAAGCACAATACATTCACCTTATAGAGTGTAGTTGAGCCAAATAGTATCCTAGAATTGATAAGATAGATCCTAAGCGAGCAACATTTCAACTTAAGACTTCGGTTTCTTGTTCTCTTGTTTTCATTTATTTGTTTTCGGGTTTGTTACTTCATGCAACACTCGAGAATAGCCTATTATTGATCTAATGTGAGGAGAAGGGTTATGTAGTTGAAAATCAAAGATTAGAATTTTGGTGTAAAAATAAGCTTACTTGAGTGTTCCTTTCATAGTTGGAAACTGGTGGCTGATGTGCCCTACATCGAAATTCTAATACACCCTACATCATGTTGATGCCTTGCATGAGTGACATGTGTTGCCAACTCATTTCCTTAGGCCCCCATTTTGTTATGAGCCCCACATCAAAAATTGTAACACCCTCAAAAGTCAAAACGAGTTATCAGTGATAATGGGCTTAATTAATGGGTATTTAATCGATATAAAGGAAGGAATTTGGATCATGGGCTAAATTATCCTTATGGGCAAGAGCCTATGTGATTAAAGGGCCATAATCAACCCTTTAACCCATCGGATTAGCCATCATTTTCCTCATTTATAACCCTAGCCACCAAGTTCTAAAGATAGAGAGTATAGAGAGAATGTAACACCCCAAAATATTAAAACAAGTCATCAATGCTAATGGGCTTAATTAGTGGATATTTAAAAAAAATAAAGGAATGAAATGGGTTATGGGCTAAAGTAGGCTTATGAGCAAGAGCCTAAGTGATTAAGGGCCCATAATCAGCCCCTTAACCCACCTAATCAACCATCATCTTTCTCATTTGAACCCTAGCCACCAATTTCTAGAGAGAGAAAATAAAGAAAACTCAAGATATAGAGCTTCAAAGGTTAAGAGATTGAAGATCTGAGTGTTGGAGCATCAAATCATAAGAAAGGAGCAACAAATCCTAGTAAGAATCAGCCTCTAAACCTTCTGTAGATCAAACTCGGATGTTAGGGTTTTGGGTTTTGAAATGTTGCAAAGAATCGCATAAAGGTCACATTTTTATGTATGAAAATATGCAAAAAGCTTAGATATAGCCTCATGGATGATATACTAAGGGGTTGTACGTAAAAAGTTACGCTTTTGGGTTAATAACAGGCTGGTTCGTAATTTTTATACGTTCTGCGAAACTGTCTGTGCATCTAGCGAAACTATTTGTGCATCTAGCGAAACAAGGTGTGTTCAAGTTATGATACTACGAGTTTTCTACAAAACTATAGTTTCGCAGGTAATTTCACAGTCATGGAATTTCAAAAAAAGTTGGGTGAAACTGTCATGCGAAGTTGGTAACGAAACTGGTAGCAAAACTGGCAGCGAAACTACCAGCGATTCTAGCAGCGAATCTACTTATCTGGCAGCGAATTTAGGGAGAAATTAACCCCTTTAAGTGTTAACTTATCTGCAGGCTGTATAGTGTAATCCTAGCTTAGAAAGCTTAGTTTAGAAGCTACTCATGATATCCGGGTGAGTTCTAGATCCCCTTATTTATAAGTTTTTCCATGTTTTGGGGCTATTATGCATATTAATTATATGTTTCTAAAAGAAAATATTTTATGATGTTTTAACAGGAAGATCGATTTTTTATAACAAAATGTGTTATACAAATGTTTAAAAATAAAATTTCTTGGACCAGGCCATCCTGGCCCCATCCAGGGGCGTTGCCCCTTGGACCCCACTAGAGGTTGCTGCCCCTAGGACCCCACTATTGGGGGTTGCCACCCCCGAACCCCCATTGTCCCGCGGAGGGTCGGTTATGTTTTTATGATGACTTGCACTTGGTATGTTGTGTACTTAATAAGTTAAGTTTTTTATATTAAAGTGAAAGATAATATCAATGAGAAGTGAAACTTACCGAATGTTACCCCGAACAGGTTTGATGATGAAAAGTCTTGCAAGCACTATGATAGACTTCACTTGTGTGAGTCTGATGTATGATGATGGATCCATATTCATGAGCGGGCTATGTGCCTTACAGTGTGGATCAACTATCAGAGGTTAGCTACCATGACGATGTGTACCGATAGGGATCGGCATTCATTGTCAATCAACATGGAGCTCTTGCTTTGTGCAATCTCGTCTGTGATGAAGTGAGAGATAATGTAAGAATGAAAGATAATGAACATGCTTATTATGATGCAAGAAATGTTATGTTTTATGATGTATGGTTGGTCATTATATGAAGTGTTGGACCAAAAGAACCAATGAGCCAAGATCAGAAAACCTCTAAGTCCCACATGGTATCACAACAACTGCTGAAAGCCTCATCAGCAGTTTGACAAGTGCTGAAGACTTCAACAGCTGAAGATCAAGTGCTGAAGACTTCAACAGCTGAAGAACTAAAGTGCTGAAGTACAACAGCTGAAGAACACAAGTACTGAAGCTGAACAGCTGAAGAACACAAGTGCTGAAGCTAAAAGACCAAAGTACTGAAGTACAACAGCTGAAGAGTTTACAAGTGCTGAAGATCAACAACTCATTTACAAAGTCTGAAGACAAAGACTGAAGACATCAGCTGATGACATCTACTGAAGTCATCAGCTGATGAAACACCTGAATGTCAAAGTCTGAAGATCAAGTACTGAAGCCTCAGTAGTTTGTCACAACTGCTGAAGAGTACTTCTTTAGTAGTTGTGATATCAGTAGTTTTATATTTGTAGTTTCAGTAGTTTCTAATCAGTAGTTTTATATTCTGCACTTAACACTCTGATATGTTCTCAGTAGTTGTGAACATTTTAGTAGTTTGTTAAGATTTAGTTATTTTTGTAATAGATCTGCCAGTTGTCACTTTCCGTGATAACAGCAGTGATTGTTGCACTCTATATAAGGAGTGACAACCTATTGTAATAAGGTGAATGACGGAATGATATGAATGATTTGATTAGAAATATTCTATATCTATAAACATTCCTTGAATCAGAAATATATTCTCTCACTATAACCGTATGTGCTCTTAATGCATACAAGTATCGATTACTTGCTACAATTTGTCTAATTCCTGTTCGTATTCCGCTGCTTTGAACTCTAATACATCAAACTTGTGATCGCTGATCCTGTCAAATGGTATCAGAGCCCGGTTCATCATTGATCGATCTAATAATTGATCATTGAAACTGCTATTCAAGATCCAAGTTTGATTGAATTAGCTTTTTTTTTTGCAAGAAACGGTTATAGAGATTGAATTTTTCTGTATTCCTGGTCATTCATCCTGAGATCTTTTCTTGGTTTTCATTGAGTTTGTTGTGGTCTGTGTAAAACTTTTAAAAGCTTGAATCAAATTGTTTTTGAACTAAAAATGACTACTCCCTCCAATGATCCTCACAATACTGGTTCCTCAACCAAGCCACCAATGCTGGTTAGGAATGAGTATAACATATGGCAACGACAAATGCTCCATCACCCGTCTGTTAACAGCGCAGGTTGTTGGACATCAGTGGTACATGGTCCACACAAGCCTATGGTGAATAACCCGGAAACCAATCAAATGGTTCCAAAGAGGAGGGAGCAATACTCAGATGAGGATAAGAAGTTGCTTGAAATTGATGCAAAAGCCCATGGAATTCTGGCCATGGCACTGCCCAATGAAATCTATTCTAGGCTAATGCATCATGAAACTGCCCATGACCTCTGGAATGCCCTGAAAGAACAATTTGGAGGAACAGATGAGGTCTTGGCAAATAATAGAGAAATACTTTCCCAACAATATGAGACATTATCTTATAGAAAGGGTGAGACACTGACTCAACAATATGAGCGGTTCTCTTATTTGATCTCTGAACTAAAAATGGTCAAACTTGAGTACACAAATATTCAGATGAATAACAGATTTCTCAGATCACTGCCTGAGAGATGGGACACATATACTATTGTCCTACGCTCCAGTGCAAGTTTGGACAAACTATCTCTCACCCAACTCCATGGGAAACTGCTCACGTTTGAGAGAGAGATAGAACAGAAGAGAAAGTTGTCTTCATCTGGAAAGCTCACTGAAGACTTTGTACCAGGCAACACTGCCTTGGTTGGTCATGAGTCAGAATATGCTTCATCTGAATGCCAGTATGATGAGCATATTAATTTCTCTTCAAGCACTTCTGATTCTGCATTTGTGAGTGTTGATGGTCAGTTTACTGGGTGTAATAATGACAATTTATGTTTCATCATGGATGATCTCAAGGGGATTGCTGATGACGACTTAGAAGAGATGGATATTTTGAGCCAAATGGCCCTGATAAATATCAGATCTCAGAAGTTCTATAAAAGAATTGGAAGAAAATTCCCAGGACTCTCTGGCAAAACCAAAGTTGGTTTTGACAAGAGCAAGTTGAGGTGTCACAAATGCCAAAGGCTTGGACACTTTGCAAGAGAGTGTAGATCAACTGGATCTAACTCCACTGCATCCTTTGTGACTTTTCCTGGCAATAGTCAACAACACAGAGGGCAACATCCTGTCACTTCTAGTCATCATCCTCAACAACAATCTCCGGCATATTTTGTTCCTCAGGGTCAAATGCCATATCCGTACCCTTGTTATTACATGCCACAGTCAAATCAAGTTCAAGTTCCCATGGCACCACAACCTCATGCACTACCAGAACCTCAGCCATCCCAATCTCATCAACAAACTCAACCTCAACAACACAGCTTCTTCACCCCAGGAGTTGTTGACTGGAGCAGTTTACCAGATGACATGTCTAGTCATGACCAACTGTTCTCAGGTGCTGGTCAACATGGTGGTGACAGTCCTTTTGGAATCTAGCTCTTATGGCTTTGGAGTCTGCTGATACTTCATTTTCTAATGCCTCTACACCTCAGGTATCACAAGTATCTTCTGAGGCAAAAGCTAAATTATGTTCTGAACCATGCATAGCAGCATTTGCTTCCATTAGAGAATCAAATGTAGCTCTAATTAATAAGAACATTGAGCTAGAACAAATAATTTCCAAAAACAAAGCTGAATTTGAGTCTGTACTTAAAGATAAAAATGATGAGATTTACAAACTGAATTGCCAAATAATTGATGATAAGGCTAGAGAAGATGTACTTCTAGAGAAGTACAAAGATCTCAAAGAAACCCTTGCAGTTACCCAGGTAGAGTGTGATAGATGGGTACAATCATGCAAAGATTTTGAAATGCTTCTTAGTAAGCAATCTGCTTCAAATGTGAAGTTTGGAATTGGTTACAATCACACTGCTCCACCTACAGATTTTACCCCAAGAGCAGAGGTAGAATCTGATGGTGAGAGTGATAACCAATCCATCACATCATGTGATCTACTTTCTGATGCAGCACAATCAGAAGTAGCAGTCAGCATCAAGCCCTCTTTGAACCTATCAGCTGATGTTGATGGTTCAAATGCTGACACTCACATGATCAATGAGTTGATCAACTCAGGAGTTAATTCTGAAGGTCCTGAAAGGACTAGAGAGAAGGATTTAACACCTGAAGTTCAAACTTCAACTGCTGACAGTACTGAAGAGAAGAAAACTGCCAGTAGAAAGAGTTTGAAGACTACTAAAGAGGCAGTCAAGAAAGCAAAAAATGCTTCCAAAGCATTGAAGAACAAGTCTTCTGTTGCTTCACCCTCTTTAGTTGATGATCAACCTAAGATGAAGAATAAACCATGTGAAGTATGTGGTTTGTTCAATCATCTTACAGATGATTGTTGGTACAAAAGAGGTTCCAAACTCAAACAAAAAGAAGAAATTAAAGAGAAAATGGTAAAAATGAAAACTAAGTTTGAGACCACATTTGTATCAGCAACATCAAATCCTGTAACCCTTAAGTCCTCAAAGAAATCCAAAAAGGAAGGGGTTAAACAGGTGACAGCTGAGAGTGCTCAGAAGAAGAAGGTGCAACATAGGAACTTATTAAACTCCACTGGCAATGTGTCGGATGAGCTGAAAGCTTTATCACAAAATCAGACACAGCTGGTAATGATGGTTCAACATCTGTTGGGCAGAGTTAACCAACTAGATGCTCCTATGTTGAAACCACAGAAAAGGAGGTCCAAGCCAAAGGACTCCTCTTCTACACCATCTTCTTCCTCTCAGGCTGTTGTTCCAAATAAACCTGTTAGTTTACCATCTATTGATGAGACCAGGCCCAAAACCAAAAAGGTTTGGGTCTCTAAAACTAACTGATTGTTTATTCTTGCAGGGTTCTTCAACATGCCAAAGTAGCATCTGGTATGTAGACAGTGGGGGATCTATGCACATGACTGGGAACAGCTCTCTTCTTCATGACTACTCTCAAGGAAAGAAAGGATTTGTTTCTTTTGGCAATGATGCTAGGGGTTACATCATTGGTAAGGGCTTTGTCTCCAATGGAGAAATCAAATTTGATGATGTTAATCATGTGGAAAATCTCAAGTACAATCTCTTGAGTGTCAGTCAAATGTGTGATAAAGGCCATGTTACTCTTTTCACCAGTCAAAACTGTAGGATTCTGTCATCCAAAGTTTTGCACTTGATTGACAAGGTGTTGGATGATCACACTCTCCTGAGAGCCAACAGGACAGGAAGAGTGTATGCCTTAGATCTTTCTAAGAAAATAGATCTCAAAGGCAATCCTTGCCTATTTTCCAAAGCCTCTTCTCAAGAATCTAAACTGGGGCACAGAAGGCTTGGTCATGTTAATCTCAAAAACATGAATCAGCTTACCCACAATAGTTTAGTCAGAGGCTTACCAATAAAGGAGTTTCACTGTGATGAAACCTGCACTGCTTGTTTAAAAGGAAAACAGCACAAAGTCTCATTTCCTCCTATTGAAGTGCCTAAGTCCACTGCCTGCTTGCAATTACTGCATATGGATCTATTTGGTCCTGTGAGAGTAATGAGCATGGCAAAGAAGAAATACTGTCCGGTAATTGTGGATGATTACTCCAGATTTGTGTGGACTTTCTTTCTACATTCAAAGGATGAGGCTGCTCAGAAGATTATTCACTTTGTGTTGTATATTGAGAAGCAGTATTCCCTTCCAGTCAAGTGTATTAGGAGTGACAATGGAACTGAATTCAGAAATCATACACTTGATGACTTCTATCTTTCAAAGGGGATCAAAAGGAAGTTTAGCATCCCAAGGACTCTAGAACAAAATGGAGTAGTGGAGAGAAAGAACAGGACCCTCATTGAAGCTGCAAGGTCCATGCTGGCTGACTCAGGTTTGCCACTGACCTTTTGGGCTGAAGCTGTCAACACAGCTTGTTATGTGCAAAATAGAGTTTTAGTAAATCAGAGGTTGATGAAGACTCCATATGAAGTCCTCCATCATTTGGCTCCTCTGATTTCATTTTTCAAAGCATTTGGGTGTCCCTGTTTTATTCTCAACACAAAGGATCAACTCCATAAATTTGATCCTAAGGTGGATGCAGGGTATTTTGTTGGTTATTCATCTACTTGCAAGGCATACAGAGTCTTCAACTGCAGGACAAAGATGGTTGAAGAAACTCTACATGTTAAGTTCAATGAATCTCCAAAGGACAAGATTCCACAAAGCCCTGTGGAGTTATTTGATTAGGACATACTGCAATATGTTCCTTATCAAACTCCTGATGTTGCTCCTGTCAACAGTTCACCACCTGGTGGTACTGCTGGTACTGATGATGATGATGATTGCAGTACTCACCTCTTCAGGTTTAGTGATCAACTGCCTGATTCAGCTAGACCTGATGTTCCTGTAGCTCCAGTAGCACCATCCACAACAAATGCTGATGAGATCTCTTCGAATTCAACTTCCTTTGAATTACCATCCACTGATTGGTTTCAAGGAAATGATTCACCATCACCATCTGTTACTACTGAGCCAGCTACAAACACTTGCACAGATCTCATTGTGTATCAAGATCTGAAGAATCACCCTATGACTCAAATCATTGGTGATATCACTGCTGGAGTATCAACAAGAAGTCAATTGTCAAATTCTGCTTCTATGCTCTCTTCATCAGTCAGCAAGAGCCAAAGAATTATCACATTTCTTAAAGGACAATGGATGGGTTGATGCCATGCAGCTTGAGCTTCTTCAGTTCAAGAAACAGTAAGTGTGGGAACTAATTCCTCTACCTCCATGTAAGTGTGCAATAGGCACTAAATGGGTGTTTAGGAACAAAACTGATGAAAATGGGCTTATTGTTAAGAACAAGGCCAGACTGGTTGTTCAGGGGTTTGCACAAGAAGAAGGTATTGGTTATGATGAGACCTTTGCCCCTGTAGCCAGACTGGAAGCAATTCGATTGTTTCTAGCTTATGCTGCTCATCAAAACCTTAAAGTTTTTCAAATGGATGTCAAAAGTGCATTTTTGTATGGAAAAATAAAAGAAGAGGTTTATGTATGTCAACCTCCAGGCTTTAAGGACAATAAACATCCTAATTGGGTGTATAAGCTTGATAAGGCTCTTTATGGGTTAAAACAAGCTCCTAGAGCCTGGTATGAGACATTATCAAATTTTCTTCTGGAAAATAATTTCACTAGAGGCTCCATAGATAAGACTTTATTTATTAAGAAAGCTGGGCAGCATAATCTACTTGTTCAAATTTATGTAGATGATATCATTTTTGCATCCTCTGATCCAAAGTTGTGTGATGCCTTTACAAAGTTGATGCAACAGAAGTTTGAAATGAGTGCCATGGGAGAGTTACAATTCTTTCTGGGGTTGCAAATCAAACAAAAGGCTGATGGAATTTTCATTCATCAGTCCAAATACACAAAAGATCTTTTGCAAAAGTTTGATTTACAAAACTGTAAGCCTTGTTCTACCCCCATGTGCAGCACCACACAACTGGATACAGATCAGAAAGGTAAAGTGGTTGATGAAACACTTTACAGATGTATGATTGGGTCCTTAATGTATTTAATAGCTTCTAGACCAGATATTATGTTTGCTACATGTGTTTGCACTAGATTTCAGGCTGCACCTAAAGAGTCTCATCTGATTGCAGTCAAGAGGATCTTTAGATATCTGCAAGGCACTCCATCTCTAGGTTTATGGTATTCTACTGGACATTCTGGTAAATTAGTTGCTTTTTCTGACAGTGACTATGCAGGTGTAAGTTGACCAGGAAATCAACTTCTGGTGGATGTCAATTCCTAGGCAACTGCTTGATTTCTTGGCAGAGCAAGAAACAAACCTCAGTTGCTACATCAACTGCTGAAGCAGAGTACATTGCAGCTGCAAGTTGTACATCTCAGGTACTCTGGCTTCAAAACCAACTTTTGGATTATGGCATTACAGAGACTAAGACTCCATTGTTAATGGATAGTGCTTCAGCTCTTTGCATTGTCAAAAATCCAGTCCAGCACTCTAGGACCAAACATATAGAGATCAGACATCATTTTATAAGGGATGTTTTAAAAAAGGTCTGATTGATCCTAAGTTGTGCCTAGTGCTGATGAGCTTGCAGACATTTTTACTAAGCCTTTGGATAGTTCAACTTTCCAAAACCTGGTGTTAAGGCTTGGTATGCTGCAGCTATAATAAGTGACAACTACTGATGATCTTAGTAATAAGTACTGATGATCATTAGTAACTATGTCACATATAAGTACTGATGAGCTCTTTTACCCTCAGCAGTTTTTATAACTACTGAAGGCTAAATGTCTAGTACTGAAGTACTTCATCTGTTCTAAACTACTGATGTAGTTACAACTACTGATGCAGTTACAACTACTGCAATCAGTAAAAACAGATACGTACTGATGTCCTATGAAACAACTGAAATCAGCCAAAAAGGCTGATGAATGTGTTGAGGACAGTATGAAACAGCTGAAAAGCTAAGAATTGACGAAAACAGCTGAAGAGAACTTTCTCTTCAGTCGTTTGTACAACTGCTGTTTCATTCTAAACAACTGAAGCAATACCATGTCTTCAGTAGTTTTATAACTACTGATGACTAATACCAAGTCTTCAGTTGTTTACAACAGCTGATGACTAAAACCACTGTCTTCAGTAGTTTCATAACTACTGATGCCAAACACCATGTCTTTAGTTGTTTCATCATCTGAAGTCAAAACCACGGTCTTCAGTAGTTTTCTAACTTCTGATGCCTAACACCACGACTTCAGCTGTTTCAACGTCTGAAAGGATAATACCATGTCAACGGTCGTTTAAAACTACTGATGACTAACACCACATCCTTCAGTCGTTTTATTACCCGCACCCTATAAATACCCCTGACCTAATCCTTCAATGCTTCATCCTCTTCAAACCTAACGTTCCTCTCCAAAACTTCTCTCTTCTCAATGGCGTCCATGCAAATTAAACCGCGACACAACTGTGTTGCCTACCTTACTAAATCGCCTGTCTGGGCTAAGTTCGATACTGCTATCGATCTTATGGTTCAGTCCCAATACAAAACGGCATTTCTTCTGAATCCCATACTACATGCCGAATCCCTGCACCAATTTTGGATGAACGTTACTATTACCACTGGGGAGAACAACACACCATCTCTCCAATCGATCGTCAACAACAAAGAAGTAGTCATCACTCCTGCAATAATCCGCCAAATTCTTCATCTGAATGATGCTAGTTCTCCTGCTGGATATCCGAAGGGCACCACAGATCTATCCTTTGCCCAACATGGATATCAAGGCGACCTCAGTGCCTCCACTATCATGAAGAAACACTTCCATGACGCTGAACGCCTAATTTTTCACACGGTGAATGTATGTTTGGCTTCTAAGACATCGTCTTGGGATCAAATGTCGACAAAATGGCAGCAGGTAATGTATTCTATTCTTGAGCAACAACCGCTAAACTTTTCAGAAATAATATTTTCGGAGCTCAAGGATATGGCTCAAAAACTAACTGCCAACCATTGGATACTATATCCACGGTTCATAATGGCCATCATTACAAACCAGCTTAATGCTGAGGGACTTGTTGGCTTGGGAGTCCCTGCTACGGCTGTTCTGCCGGAAGTATACTCCCGGCACAACTCTGACCAGACACTCAAAATGGCTGCCAAGCTGCGAAAACCCACGCAGCTGGAACCCACAGCCACCACCTCCAAATCAAAAGTCCCCACCAAACCCACCAAAAAGAAACCCAAAACGGCTACTCAGGGAATTGAGTCCCCTGAGGATGCCCCTGCACCACAAACGCAGGATATATCCACTAGTCCAAACCCCCTAGTGGATACAATGACTCTTCCAGCCATAGCCGCTCAGGCTTCCTCTCAACAGGAGCCTGCAGCAACCACACAAGGGGTACCTACATATCTGGGATCTTCCTCACTTGAGGAGATTGCCATTGAAAAGCACCAACCTCCCCAGGTGCACACTGCTTCTATCCCTTCACCCCAAACAACTGCCCCTCACAGCCCTACTTTAATAGTTGCACAACTGCTGACTCAACTGCACTCCTCACCCCCTCCCCAGAAACCACTTACTACTGGGAACACCTCTATAATTGAGGGGGAGGCACACAGTGCACTTGAGAACCCACAGCACAGGGGTTTACCACTTCTATCTCCTGGTGTAGATAAGGAGCTTAGAATATCTGGTGAGGCTGCCACCTCTTCTGAATCAGCACATGATCAGAATGAGGCTGGTAACATTGCTAAGACCTCACTAGAGGCAACAGCTGATGATGGACATTGTCCTGAGGCTGGAAGTCCCCAGTACCAAGCACAAGGGGCACATGCAACAACTGGTCTACACCCAGTGCATGTAAATCCTGCTCTAAGCAGGAGGTCAGATGATTTAGTTCGGCTGATGATGACCTGGGCTTTTTCTACGATGTTCTTGCCCAGAACACAATCCTTGAAGAGAAAGTCAGTAGGCTGCAAACTCTACTTGACCAACTCTCACAAGGAGAAAGACCATCTGCCTCTACCAACCCACAGATGGCACCTTCACTTTAAGGTTCCCCAAACACTGAGCCACTCCAAACTCAACCACCTGCCTCTGCTTCAGGCCCTATTTCTCAGGAACAGAACCCTCCTGAGCAAATAGGTGCTGTACTTCAAAATTCCCTCCCTCTCATCACACCCATAATCACTGATATTGTGACTAAAGCCATTGATGAGAGGCTTTCCTCAACTTTACAACCCTTGATTGATGCTGTTGTACAAAAGACTCTTTCTGCGGTACAAACCCCTTCCTCAAATGCATCCAAAAAGGGGGAGAGTACTGCAGTGAAAGAAAAGAAGAGGAAAGAACAGAGGAAAAGAAGGAAGAGAAGCAAGCCCAAGAGGAGGAGAAAGAAAAGCAACCTCTGCTCACTTACAAGCGAAAGAAAAGTGCTGATGATCATACTACTGAAGACAAATCCTTGGAAGAGCTGGTAAAAGAAGCTGACACTACACACAGCCGATCCATGGATAAAATAATTGAACAACTCTTCAGGCAGGGGTTTGATACAGCCACATTGGATAGTGAGATCAGAAGGTTGGAAGTCCAAGAGATTCAGACCGATGGGCTGGGTATGATGCTCTGGAAAAAGAGAGATTGGAATAATGATCCGCTTTATTGCAAAATACTTAGGAAGATCGTTAATGGAGATTCGCGCGTGGACCAGGGACAGTATTCTGGCTATAGCCACCAGAATCTGTCTGTCTGAGCAATTCAACAACGGGATTATTGTGGAAGCCCTTGATGAGGCTGGGGCTGGTAAAAGGTTGAAGATGGCTAAACTCACAAAGGCGAAACTTACTACAAAGATGCTGGATCAACCTTCCCTTCCACCCACTCAAACAGAGCCTACCCCTCAAATCTCCCAACCAATCTCTAAGCCAAAATCCAAACATCCTCATTCTTCAAAACCAATTCCTTCACCAAACCAACCATCATCCAGTGATGCACCTAGAAGGAGGAGAAGGGTGCTGAGGATGGAAGAAGAAGAAGAAAAGGAGGATGAAAATGATAGTCTGCCACTCTCTGCTGTTCTAAAGCTACCAAAACCCCAAAGTCAACCCATGATCACACCTGACTCTCAAAGGGAAATGGTCAGGATCAAGATAGAAGATGAAGAACAGCAGAAACAGCACGATGAGCAACTATTGAAGATGGTTGACAAGGAATTTCCTCAGTCATCATCTATTCAAGCCATGAAATGGCATGCTCAAAGGCTGTACACTCTCAGGTACACTTTTCAGTATCAGAAGGAGAGAGTGAGAGTATGGCCAGACCCCAGGGTGAGTTCTAGAATCCATAAAAGAACTATTCCACACAGATACAATGGCCAGGTCAGAAAAACAATAGATTCTACCATCATGTGGGCATTGTAGTCTCACCTTGGGAAATCATTGATGAATTCAAGAAAGCTCACCAAGCAAAGAAGACCCCTCAAGCTTTACTAGAAAACAAGATGATTAAGAAGGGGTTGTTATATAAAAAGCTTGAAGACATCCAGAAGAATGAGCTCCAGTTACTCCTTGAAGGCAACCATCCTGATGAATTTGTATATAGGGAGGTAACTACGGTGGAGCTGAAAAATGGCAGGACCATGAAGTACTTATCAGAGTACTATGGTCCAGAGTTCTTCTTCGAAGGAGGAGTAGAAGAACTCTCTCAGGAGGAACAAGTTGTTCTCCTTGAGGCCTATGTTCGAGAGTCATACAGACTCATTATGGGGAAGTAAATCTCATGAATGGGATAACAACTCTGTGTCCAGTTCCCCAAAACAGAGTTCCCATTCATACCCTGCCAAACAAATATCTGAGATTTCTTCCCAGGCCGGAGCTTACATGGGTCATCTTCTCTACTGATCAAGAAGGAAAAAGACCAACATTTTGCCAACAATAAGTGGGATAATGAATAATTTAGAGGTTTTGGCTGCATTGGTTCAGGGGGAGTTTGTTGGACCAAAAGAACTAATGAGCCAAGATCAGAAAACCTCTAAGTCCCACATGGTATCACAACAACTGCTGAAAGCCTCATCAGCAGTTTGACAAGTGCTGAAGACTTCAACAGCTGAAGATCAAGTGCTGAAGACTTCAACAGCTGAAGAACTAAAGTGCTGAAGTACAACAGCTGAAGACACAAGTACTGAAGCTGAACAGCTGAAGAACACAAGTGCTGAAGCTAAAAGACCAAAGTACTGAAGTACAACAGCTGAAGAGTTTACAAGTGCTGAAGATCAACAACTGATGTACAAAGTCTGAAGACAAAGACTGAAGACATCAGCTGATGACATCTACTGAAGTCATCAGCTGATGAAACACCTGAATGTCAAAGTCTGAAGATCAAGTACTGAAGCCTCAGTAGTTTGTCACAACTGCTGAAGAGTACTTCTTCAGTAGTTGTGATATCAGTAGTTTTATATTGTAGTTTCAGTAGTTTCTAATCAGTAGTTTTATATTCTGCACTTAACACTCTGATATGTTCTCAGTAGTTGTGAACATTTTAGTAGTTTGTTAAGATTTAGTTATTTTGTAATAGATCTGCCAGTTGTCACTTTCCGTGATAACAGCAGTGATTGTTGCACTCTATATAAGGAGTGACAACCTATTGTAATAAGGTGAATGACGGGAATGATATGAATGATTTGATTAGAAATATTCTATATCTATAAACATTCCTTGAATCAGAAATATATATTCTCTCACTATAACCGTATGTGCTCTTAATGCATACAAGTATCGATTACTTGCTACAATTTGTCTAATTCCTGTTCGTATTCCGCTGCTTTGAACTCTAATACATCAAACTTGTGATCGCTGATCCTGTCATGAAGGATAAAGTTTATATTTTCTTATTTTATATAAAACTAGAACTCACTCAGCAAAGCTGACTTTTATGCATAATAGTTAGTAGATAAATGCCGATGTTGAGGAAGGAACTAGGTTGGGAGCTACTTGGAGGACAATGGATGACATTCCTGTTTATGAGATATCTTAATGAAATTTAAGACAAAGCACAATGTTTTTATTCTATTTGAAAGACAAATATATGAATACAAGTTTTACTATGAGTTTTAAGTGAATATTTTATTCTGCTACTTTGCTACTAAAATGATTTTATGCGATGATTAACCAATTGTGAGGCTTCTCGGGAACGGGGGCCTTACAGATAAAGTGAAGAAAAGTCAAGATTTGGAGCTTCAAAGGTTAAGGCATTGAAGATTTGGATGATTGATCTTCAGACTAGAAGGATAGAGCAAGAAATTCAAGTAAGAATTAGCCTCTAAACCCCTTTATAGATCAAACCCAAATTCTACGGTTTTGGGATTCAAAAAGTTGCAAAGAATCACATAAAGGTCCTATTTTACGCATGAAATCATGTAAAAATCTTTGATATAGCTTCATGGATGAAAAAAAGGATTTGGACGTAAAAAGTTGCGATTTTGGGTTAAAAAGGGGCTGGTTCGTTATTTTAGCTCGATCTGCGAAAGTGTTTGCTTATCCAGCGAAATTGCATGTTCAAGCTACAAAACTATGAGTTTTCTGTGAACTATAGTTTCGAAGGTAATTTCACAGTCATGGAATTCCAACGAAAGTTTGGCAAAACTATCATGCGAAACTGGCAGCGAAAATATCAGCGACACTGCCAGCGGAACTGCCAGCGGAACTGCCAGCGAACTGCCAGCGGAACTGCCAGCGGAACTGCCAGCGGAACTGCCAGCGGAACTGCCAGCGGAACTGCCAGCGGAACTGCCAGCGGAACTGCCAGCGGAACTGCCAGCGGAACTGCCAGCGGAACTGCCAGCGGAACTGCCAGCGGAACTGCCAGCGGAACTGCCAGCGGAACTGCCAGCGGAACTGCCAGCGGAACTGCCAGCGGAACTGCCAGCGGAACTGCCAGCGGAACTGCCAGCGGAACTGCCAGCGGAACTGCCAGCGGAACTGCCAGCGGAACTGCCAGCGGAACTGCCAGCGGAACTGCCAGCGGAACTGCCAGCGGAACTGCCAGCGGAACTGCCAGCGGAACTGCCAGCGGAACTGCCAGCGGAACTGCCAGCGGAACTGCCAGCGGAACTGCCAGCGGAACTGCCAGCGGAACTGCCCGTGAATCTACTTATCTAGCAGTGAATTTAGGCATAAATTAACCCCTTTGAGTGTTACCTTATCCGCAGGCAGTGTATTGTGATCATAGATTAGAAAGCTTAGTTTAGAAGTTAATCATGGTATCCTGGTTAGTTTTAGATCCTCTTATTTGCTAGTTTTTCCATGTTTTGAGGATATTATAAATGCTAAATATACATTTTTAAATTACCAACATTTTAAGAGGTTTTAACAAGAAAATTGATTTTTCTATAACAAAATTGGACCGTGCTAGGGGCTGCTGCCCCTAGGACCCAAATGTTTTAAGGTTGTCGCCCCCAAACCCCCACTGCCCCGCGGAGGGTCGGCTATGTTTTTATGATAAATTGTACTTGGTATGTTGTGTACTCAGTAATTTAAGTATTATATATTAAAGTGGAAGATAATATTAATGAAAAATAGAACTTAATGAATGTTACTCGGGCCCGTATGATAATGAAAAGTCTTGCAAGCACTATGATAGACTTCACTTATGTGAGTCTGGTGTTTGGTGATGGATTCATATTCATGAGTGGACTATGTGCCTTGCAGTGTGGATCAAATGTCAGGGGTTAGCTACCACGATTATGTGTACTAACAGGGATTGACATTCGTTGTCGATCAACAGGGGGCTCATGTTGTGTATAATCTCGTTTATAATGAAATGAAAGATAATGAAAGAATGAATGATAATAAACATTCTTATTAAGACGCAAGAAATGATATGTAATATGATGTATGCATGGGCATTATAAGAAGGATAAAGTTTATATTTTCATATATGAACTAAAACTAGAATTCACTCAGCAAATCTGACTTTTATGCATAATAGTTGGGAGGTAGATGATGTTGCTGAGAATGGCACAAGGTGGGAAGCTACTTGGATGGCAATGGATGGAAACCTTGTTTATGAAATCATTTATTTTAATTTAAAACTAAGTACAATGTTTTTATTCCATTTGGATGACAAATGTGTGATTGATGTATGACTTGCAAGTTTTAAATGAATGTTTATATTAATTCCCTTGTAATGTTTTGTATTAAAGTGATTTTTATGCTTTTATTAACCAACTGTGAGGCTTCCCGGGAACGAGGCCTTACAAAAATACGATGTACCCCACATCTGAAATACGATATGCCCCGCATCAAATTTTACATGTCAATTTCCATCCATTAAATGAATGTTTACTTTAATTCTGCTGCAATGTTTTGGACTCCGCCATGAGCTGCCACCCCTTAGACCTCACTCTCATAGGTTGCCGCCCCTGAACCCCTGTTGTCTAGAATATGCTATACGTTCAAATTCGAGGAGTGTTACACACGTGTTATTGAGTATTTTACTAATTTTCTATTGTGTGTTGGTGTGCTTTGATCCTAACGTTTCTTTTATCACATGAGCAACTTCATCTTTTCTTTTCTAATCTTGAAAACAATATATCATCTGATGAATCCTTATCATGAGAACATATTTGGAAATACATACTACTTTAGCATGTGTATCTTGGGAGACAGACATGGTCATTTGAGAGAAGACATAAAATACCTTTTAAGGGACCCATGTTGAACAAAATCATTGGCCACAACTATTAAACAATTCATTTGTTCATTCGTTCAGCCAAGGATCATACAAGAAGACACGTTTAAAGTTATTATCAAAGACAAGAGTTTGAACCACTTTATCTACATAAATTGTACTTTTATGTTTATTTTTCATTTAGATTTGTATAAGGTGTTGTACTACTTACTTTATATATAAATATCAAGTGTATCATTATTGGTAGTGTATTAATATAAAAAGAACCAAATTCTTACACTAACTACTACTATGTTATGTTTATTTTTCATTTAGCCGACTAACATGAGAGATATTAGAGAAGCTTATGTAAGATCCACGTGTGTCATTATATATTGGAAGAATACCTTTGATCACTCAAGTATTTAAATTTTATACTATAGACCCTAGAGAGGTAAATATGTTCTTTTTGTTTTTTCTGCTTTTATAAATACTTTTTTTAAGTTCTTGTGGTAAAACTTTTATAGTGTATGAATGCCACTTGTTGTTATGTATAAGATATTAACAAACACACAATAACTAATTAAACATCTAAGTAGGAGTTTAGAAAAGAGAAATAAATATATTTATAAAGGTTTAATTGAGTGTTAACAAATTCACTCTACATCCTCTTATTAATACCATTTATGAGTTTTCTATACTATACATTTCTCTTGCATGGATGTGATCACTAATACACCAACGTCTCACTTTACAAAGGAAGTGGTCATCTTGTTCTCACTTTACAAATGGAATAATACCTTGTTCTTTATTTATGAAGAAGTGGTCATTTTGATCTCATTTTACAAAGGAAGTGATCACCTTCTTCATTTGTCTCGTCAAAAGACCAGCACTACATTTTTTTCACTTGGTAAAGTTGGTAGGCATCTTCTTCTTCACTAGTTCCACCAATACACTAGATTTATGTTTCTTCAATGCATCAACCAAGAGAGTTCTTGATATATATGGAGGTTACAGTCCAACTCTTTTTTTGAACATTCTTGATCATTACAAGATATCCTTCATTTCATTAACTTTTGCTTCAAGAAACTATATTCTTTAGCAACCGACAAAATCAACAACGACAATAACAAGAAAACCATTCTTGTACTTAGAAACATATAGGTATATACATAAGATGACTTCTGTGGAGATGTTTCTCCTAACCTAAATGGTAGGAGAAAATCTTAGTTTTCTTCACGAGGCTCCTTCTCTCTCTAGAAAAAGTATAACATACTTCATATTACATCTTTACCAACATACACATATACACAGTAATGTGTTTCTCACATTCTACATTAAGCATACACAGCTCCACATCTTAAAGTTTACTACTCCTTTCTTTCTCACTTTTTAAAAATAATCAAGAAAAACATATTTCTTTCTTTTCAAAACCCACGACATACACATACACATACACTATATGTGTTAATTATCATTACATACATATATACTTATATGCATTCACATCCATATACATATTCTTCTTGTAGCCTCAAAATGCATGACACACACTTGAGTGTGTGTTTCTCTCTTTGATTTCCATGCACACATAACCTATTTAGTTTTCATTCTACCTCCCAACACATACACACTTATTTTCTTTAGTTTTTATGTCAATCCCACTCATGGGTCTTTCACTTTTCATCATCTTTATTATTAGGTCATTATCATTTGTGACTTATTAGGAAATCATCTTCATTATCTTGGAACAAAACACACATGCTTTATGGTTTTGGAAGAAGTGCGAACCAATAACTTCATGTACAAGCCTATTCATATTGTAGCTCTCTCTTCATACTTACTTACATATCAACTACTTCCTCACGCATCTTATGATATATATATATATATATTTTCTTTGAAGCTCATGATGCACATCATCTCACTCTTAGATATTCTCATGGTTCACAACACATTCCCATGTTACAAAAACACCACATTATACACTTCTTTATTGTTCTTTGTATAGCTTACACACATACTTCGGATCCAATACATACAAATACTCTTTTCTTATTGAATCCCACAACTTAATAGAAGCTTCACACATTTACCTTTTATTTATTTTTCTCTTTATAAGCTTATTGTATGAACTTCCCATTTTCTCTTGGTCATCCTGAAATATATAGAAAGAGATGTTAGATATATTAAGGACAATATCTCATTAAATCCCCATGACTACTATTTCCTTATAAAGTATAGGTTAGGAGCCTTTCATACTTCAAATCACAAATTGTAGAAAACCCACCTTCTTTAAATGTCATGATACAATCAATGCCATCTTCACTTTAATGTAAGTTAATACTATTTTGAAAATGTTTAGTCTACTTACTCATGCTTTTTATTATCTTTTGCAACCAATTATACATATTTATCTTAGTTTTCTTGAAACTCTCAAACTCTCATAGGTTGAATGTCAAACAAGAAAGTGTTGATATGACATGCCTTCTTCTTTTGATAAAGATTACCCACACAATGTTCAAATAAGTTTTGTAGTGGATAATGCTTAATATATATTTCCAATGATTTCAATAATAAAGATCTTAGCCTAAATTCTGATTACTCACTTTATAATTAAACCTTATCTTGATGTCTTCATAAATAACTTAATGGCTAGACCTTTAATCATATTTCAAAAGATGAATTTAGTTTCATTGAATTTGTATATGACATATTTCAAGGTCTAATTTGATGCCATATGATAATGTTATATAATTTTACATTATCAAATCAAGGTTCAGTTTTTCATTATCAAAAATATCATGATTATCATCAATGCTCATTGTTAGCCCAACACAGGAGATAATGGTGCAAGCATACCCCATAAAAGAATATAATGGTTCTAGCACAACCCTAAAAGACAAGAGATGTTACATAATCATGATTTTCTTCTTAATTATATTATTCCTAGTAGCAAGAAAATTGGCATCTTTAAGTACGACCTTCACCGTGGAGGTTAAGCATGCTTGAGAGAAACCCTTATCGAGCCCTTATGAGAAATACCCTTAGAAGGTTAATATTTTTAGGCGTAATTTTTTCTTCTCTTCATGTTAGTTCATGTAATATGATTATTTCATCCACTATATAGAATTTATAATTATAGAAACTACATACTATCTGTTATTATCTCTTACATGTTTAGCATTTTACCACATAGGTCTCTATGCTTGAAAAATGAGTTTATCACTCATATAGGATTAGTTGGAACTAACACCATCTTTAGTTTTTTGTTATCCATTTATAATCTTTAGTGGCAAACAACCTTCACTTGTATTGTTGGTTTAGTGGTATCTAGAATTTATCAAAACGATTTTGATAACTTATTAATTAGACTAATAATAATTTAAAGAAGCGAAGTAATAATAATATACCAAAAGTGAACCCGATGTGATCAGATTACAAATGATGCAAATACATATTATAATTAAACTACTGATGAGATATCATATACCTTGTTTAATAGCTAACTGTTTGAGACACCAAAGGTTCAAGAATAATTGCAAGATCGAATGAACCGAACATCACCATGGAACTAGGTTGCAACTGCAAGAGGCGCGGTTGAGACCTCCATCTTGTTGACGGGTGTTTCGGGGTAGCTAAAAGATGAGCACAAAAACTACTCTAGATGCAGCTGAATAAAAAATAATCTATCAAAAAGAAAATTGCTCTCTTTTTATGAATTCAAATATATAAATATAAAAGGTCCGTACATCCAAATACTAAATCAAAACATATCACTAGCGAATCCAAGCCTAATCGCATCCTTATGTTAATCATGTTTGTCTTGAGTCATGTGCTTAGTAACGGGTCTACTAGTTTTTGATATGTGTCTATTATGATTATCATGATGTCTTCATGTTTCACTATGTCCCGTATATAGTGAAACTTCCTTTGAATGTGCTTGGCCCTGTGATGAGATTTGGGATCTTTGGCTTGATCGATAACACTTGTCTTATAAAAAATATCTTGATTGGTTGCTGAATACTTGGAATCATATTGAGATTGGCTATGAACTTCTTCATCCAAACCGCTTCCTTTGCAGCATCTGATGTTGTAATGTATTAATTTAGTAGTGGAATCTGCCACTAGACTTTGCTTAGAACTTTTCCAAGAGATAGCTTCACTATTGAGTATGAATACTGTTGGAACAAGTAAGGCTAGTGCAATCAAACCAACACTTAGAAAATTTTGGGTACAACTAATAAGGAACTTCAAAAGACAAAATCAGCACTTTCGAAGACAAAAGCTAACTTCCGAAGTCAAGTCTGAAGGAACATTCAAAGACAATCTTCAGCTTCCAAAGACAAAGTCTCTGGTCTTTTGAAGTTCAACATTTAGAAGAAATGAAGACTACAACTTCCGAAGTATGAAGTCCAAAGGAAGCCTCAGAAGAAGTAGCTACTTCCAAAGTATAAGTGGCTTCGGAAGAACTTGTCCTTTCGAAGCCAGTTAACCTTCGGAAGTACCTACTATAAACCAGTGGACATAAGTATGGTCTCTTTGACACTCTGCTACAAATTTCTGATATACTACATGGTGCTTTCCACACCCATGTAGTTAACCATACTTTATTCCACTGTTCACACCTTATCAGTTAGTACAGTTACTAACTTTAGTTGGTGTCAAAAGGTAAGTCATGGACATGTCTTGACTACCAAATCTTAGATAATACTTTGTCTAAGATACCTTAACTTTAGCTTTGTAGTATTTCTTTAGTCTTAGGTTTCCAGCTGGTATCAAAGTATATCCAGTAGTAGGTAGTAGTATATATAGTTTCTCATTGTAACTCATGTAATATGCTTGTAAGAGTCTTGTAATATTTTAGGTTGAGAAGTAATATATACAAGTATCTTGAAAATTAATCTCTTGTGTATTGCTTAATTTACTTAGTATATTATCATAAACTCTTAGGAGGATCTACTTCATCACCAAACCGAGTGTTGCTTAGTGAGTTTGAGAGAACTAAGCTTGTGTTGAGTGTCAGAACCGATCCTGCAATTGGTATCAGAGCTTTTTTGGCTCTTGATTGTGTGATCTTATCATCCTAATCACCTTTTCTTCACTCACCTATTCACTACACTAAAAAAATGGCCCTTAACCAGAAATTTGAATGTGAGATGTGGACGATAACCAAAGCACCAATCATCACCCCAGAAAACTTCAAACAATGGAGCAGACGTATTGAAGGGTTCATTAGATGTCAAGACAACCAAATGTGGAAGTCTATCACCAATGATCCTTACAAGCCGAATGTTGCAGCACCCGCTGGAGGTGGTGTCATGATAGAGAAAGCGATGGAAGACTATTCTAATGAAGACCACAAACGTCTAGACAATGATAGCAAAGCTATGACTATTCTAATGACTGCCATACCCAACTCCATCATGGTAAGGTTCAAGCATTATCGGTCAGCTAAGGAATTGTTGATGCCTTGACCTAGATGTACTCAAGCTTCAATGACTCCAAGAAAGATTCACTGAATCAACAGCTTTAAAACATTACTTATATTAATGATGAGACCTTGAGCTAATAATACTTCAGGTATATGGATTTTATCTCCTCCCTTCAACATGTGGGAATAGCTCCTTAATTGAGATATCTTTCAAGGAAATTCATGATTGCACTCCCTAATAAGTGGACATTCTACTATGTCTCTATCAAGAGGACATAAAATATGAACTCCCTAACCATGACTGAACTATACGACATTCTTCATGGATACCATGTAGAGAAGGACAACAAGAGTGACCATCAGGTGAACAAACCTTCAAGCCTTCTTTCTAGAAACACACTTATGGTTGCTAAAGGCTCAAGACCCCCACAACCTCAGCAGTACCTAATGTATTCCCAGCAGTCATCCTGTTCCTCTAGGACATATTTCACATTTCCTGTGACTCGAAGGCCTTAATAGGCTCAGCCAAGTCCCTTCCAGGTTAGTTGTCCTTTATCTCTAGAAGTGGACACTCTAGTGACTTCCAGTTCTACTTTGATTATCTGGACTGTTTAAGCCCAGATGATGTGGAATATATGGACAAAGTTCAACAGATGGCTTTGTTACCCTATAGGGAAAATAAGTTCTTTAAAAGAACCGGAAGGCAATTCCTTCAGAACCCAACCAACAACAAGTTTGGGTTCGACAAAGCAAAGGCCAAGTGTTTCAACTGTAACCAGCTAGGCCACTTTGCAAGGGAATGCAAGGCTCCCAAGTCAAACCCAAGATCCACTCATTCCTCCACACACCCAACAACACTAAAAGCTACTAGAAAGTAAACTGAGACAACTGTTGTGGCTCAAGAAGTTGACTGGAGCTTCATGGTGTAAGATGTCACCCCTGATCAAGCACTCATGGCTAGAACAAACAACACAAAGGTATATGAATATCTCTATACTCTAGCCTGTATTGAAATATCCTAGAAGTTGATTTTAAAAGGGCTAAATCTAACTATCAAAGTAAATTTGAGTTGGAGAAAATAGTATCCTCTTTAAAACATGAGCACACTAACTACAGGGCTTAAATAAAGGATTTTATCTCCAAATCGACTTAGGCTCAAGCCAAGCTAGTAATAGCTGAGGCTCAAGCTAGGAAGCATGCTATCTCCGAGCAAAACTTCCAAGCCTTTCTTGCATCATCCTCCCACTCAAAAGTTTGTTACCAAAACAAAGGTGGGTTGGGAACCAATGAAATTGCTCCACCACACTCTTATGAATCTATTAGACAACCAGGTGTGGGACTGAAGAGTAAGAGGTCCCATAGACTAACCCACCTTCCCATGAGTTAAAGAATGATGAAACTATAGAGACCAGTGCAGGGAAGGAACATGTAATCAACCCATTCCTACCTGTGATGATCAACCCTTATCCACCAAAGCTAGAAGAAACAGGGCTAAGGTAGCCAGAAGAGTGCCAAGAAGGTAGCTGAATCCAAGCTAAAGATTGACCCAAAAAAGGGTGTATTCATTTCATATAGATTCTAAATGGTAGGAAACTCTGATTTTGGAAAAGGTGTAGTACTAGCACTCATGTCCTACTAAAGGATCAGAAGTTAAAAAGGAAGGTTGTTGAGGAAGTAAAGAAAACCAAGAAACAATAGTCTTCAGAACCCATAAGGATTAACATTGAATGCATAATGTGTGGTTTGCAAAACCATTTGGCCAAAGATTGTTATTACAATCCAGCAAGCACACATTATGCAAATAATGTTAAAAAGGAAGGAGATAGGGAGGGTTTCATATTTGGACCTTATCACATATTCAAGTGATAAAAAAGGGAAAGCGTGTTTCTTAAGCAAGATTGCTTTCGAAAGAAACTCCTTCTAATGAAAACAAAAAGGCTTCGGAAGAGAAAGCTAAGAAAAAAAAGTTCCCTTGAAACCTTCCGAGAAGAAGGCTACTTTGGAAGAGAAGGTAGTGAAGGCTTCTTTCGAGAAGAAAGAAGCTTTGGAAGAAGGCCATGCTGCTCAAGCTTCAATAAGCTCATCTACACTGATCAACCAAGGGATGAAATGAAAGATCAAACAACAACCTTCCATTTTAAAGACCTCTATTGAACCCTCTCCTATTCATTTTGGTTCAATTATGTCATCATCTATGGAAGAACCCAAGACCATCAAGGCTTGAGTTTCTAATCAAAACTAACTTTTCACCTAATGTGTAGGGACATTCACAAGACAAGAACAACAATGTTTGGATTGTGGATAGTGGATGCTCTAGGCACATTACTGGGAACAAATCTCTTCTTCAACAATTTCAACATTATGATGGAGGTCCTATTCAGTTTGGAGGTAAGACTAGAGGATACATTTCAAGCAAAGGAAGTGTATCCAATGGTAAGTGAAGTGAACTTTGTCAAACAGCTTGAACACAATCTCCTAAGTGTTTCTTAGTTTTGTGATCAGAAGCACCATATGCTATTCACAGAGCATGAATGCATCATTCTCAAACCTGTGATGACAATTCCTTAGGAATTGGCACTTGTTATATCTCCAAGGATAGGGGATATGTACAAGCTAGATATGAACAATGCTTTCCCATTGGGTGAAGTGTCATGCTTTCTTTCCAAAGCTGATGGTGATGAGTCAACTCTATGGCATAAATAAATGTGTCATGTCAATTTTAAAACCATGAATAAATTGGTTAAAAATAACTTGTTACATGATGTGCCTAAAAAGGAGTTTTTCTGTAGAGATAACTATGTGGCTTGCCTGAAAAGAAAGAAACATAGAGTCTCTCATAAATCCAAGAAGTTAACTCTATCACCACTCCATTACACTTGTTGCACATGGATCTATTTGGTCCCTCAAGTATAATGAGCATTGAAAGGAAATCGTATTGCCTTGTGATCGTTGATGATTTTACAAGATTTACATGGGTCTTCTTTTTAAGAACTAAGGATAAAACTTTTGAAACATTAAAAATATTTTATTCTTAAACTTGAAAATCAAATTGATCACAAGGTTAAAATAATTAGGAGTGATCAAGGGACTGAGTTTAAGAATCAAGTTCTTGAATCATTTTGTAACTCAAAAGGATTGCCAGACAATATAGTGCTCCTAAAACTCCTCAACAAAATGGTGTTACTGAGAAGAAGAACAAGACACTTATTGAGGCTGCTCGAACTATGTTAGCTTATTCAAGCTGACTCTAACATTCTAGGCAGAGGCAATCAGCACTGCATGCTATATGCAAAAGAAGGTTCTTATAGTTAAGCCACACAAAAAAACCCCTTATGAGCTATGCAACAAGAGGACTGTTCATTGGCTTTCTATGGTCCTTTGGCAACAGGTGTACCATACTTAACACAAAAGACAATTTGGCAAAAATTGCTGATAAGTCGGATGATTCTATCTTTGTTGGATATTCCTCCAACTCTATGCTTATATAGTTTATAATATTAAAAATCAAGAATTTGAGGAATCATCCAACATTGTTGTCAATGAGCACACTCCTTGTGTTATGGGGAATGGCCCTGATCATATTTTTGACTTAGAATTGTTTCCAAACTATTCTAAACTATCTTGTGAGAATGTTTCAGCTGGAATAGGTACTGAAGGTGATTTTGATAATGACCAACTGTTTGAGTTGCCTAGACCTCTTCCAAGTTCTCCAATAGTCTTTGAATATCAAGATCCCACCATTGGTAGATCTAACACCATAACTATTTCTGAAACCAGTGGAGCTTCAATCAGTTGTCAACAAATGAGCCTTAAAACTCATTCGCTGACAATGTATAACACCAAGGTGATGGAAGTAGCATTTTGAAGGAACAAACAACTGTTAATGCAGCTTCTCTACTAACTGTTGTCTATGTTGTTTCTCCCTCGTTCAATTAGTTTGACCAAGTGTTCAAGACCTTGAGCCAAACTTCTCAAATTCGTACCTATCCATGCAACTGGTTGTGATTCCCAGGCTCAGGATTCATAACACGCATCTAGCCGAAAACATCATTGGAAATGTCTCTGAAGGTGTGAGAACTAGGGAACAATCTCACAATAAGAATGTCTCCCTATACTCATGCTTCTTATCATAGATAGAACCCAAGAAGGTAGAAGATGCCTTGAAAGATAGTAGATGGGTTGAATCAATGCAAGAAGAATTGCTTTAATTCAAAAGGTATATGTTGAGAACTTATGTCCACTACCATCTGGTCAAGTACCTAAAGACACCAAATGGGTTTTCAGTAACAAGAGAGATGACAGAGGCTTGATCATCAAGAACAAGGCAAGATTGGTAGTTCAAGGATACACTTAGGAGGAGGGAATTGATTATATTGATGCCTTTGCACATGTTGCAAGACTTGAGGCAATTAAGATCTTCCTTGCTTATGTTGCATCCAAGAATTTTACTATCTACCAGCTTGATGTCAAGTTTGCCTTTCTATATAGGGATATAGATATGGAATTCTATGTCTGCCAGCCTCTAGGATTTGAAGATTCGTAGCACACCAACTATGTGTGCAAACTTGAAAAAGATCTATATGAGCTACACCAAGCACCTGGGCTGTGGTATGAGACTTTTTCTCAGTCTCCCCTAAAGAATGGTTACATGAAGGTATGATTGATAAGACTTTATACATAAGAAAGTATGGGAAGGACATTTTGCTCGTTCAACTCTATGTTGATGACATCATATTTGCTTCCTCAAATGACCAAATGTGCAAGGACTTTGAGAGCATCATGAAGAAGAAGTTTGAGATGAGTTCCATAGGAAAAATGGACTTTTTTCTTGGAATTCAGGTGAAGCAGATAATGGAAGGGTTCTTTATAAATAAATCTAAATATGTCATTTACATTTTAGAAAGATTTGAGATGAAAGATTGTAATCTAACCAAGACACCTATACCCAGAAATCACAATCTTACCCTGACTCTAAGGGGGAGGATACTAATCAACATTAGTATAGGACAATCATTGGATCTCTAATGTATCTCATAGCAAGTAGACTCGATATGATGTTTGCTACATGCATTTGTGCAAGATATCAGGTTGCTCCAAATGTGTCTCACTTAGTTGCTACCAAGAGAATACTTAGATACTGTTGGAGCATATATTGTCATATATAGTGTGTTTGTCGCTTGTCAAATAGTCTAGGCTTAATGTAATACACCTGATATGTTGTAAACACATGAAAATGAGTCATTCACAGGAGTATATGCAAATGAGACTTAATCGTACGACTGAGCCATGCTAATGGACAGTTGTGCGACTGAGAGATGCGATTGGGCCATTTGTAAGACTGAACCATAAGTATGGTCTAGTCGTATGATTGAACCATATGCATGGCCCAATCGTACGAATGGCCCCAGTTGCATTTGATATGGGCTGAGGCCTATAAATACCAGTTTCATCGTATAGAGAGATAAGGGTTCTAAAGGAGTGTGCCTGGGGCCTGGGTGCTACCGGATAAGAGGGGAGATCATGCTCGATCTCCCCTTGCCAAGAGTCTTGATTCTTATGTTTAGCGAGCTTGTAATCATTAGGTTTTATCAACGAAACATTATATTCTTATTCATTCTATTGTTTGTCTCTTGGTTTTGGTTTTTGTTTCCTTCCGTCAAGAACACGCTCAGATGTCAACCGATCCAACGACTTCACAATTGGTATCAGAGCCAGGTTACTGCTGGAATGATATAACAATCATTCTAGCAACCTGAGCTCTTAATTTCTGGATCTATTTCGGGTTCTTTGACGTTAAACCCACTTCGTGTTCTTCGTGTTTTGCTGAGATCTTGTTACGTGTGTTGTTTCCTAGTTCAAATCGAACCCGAAACCATGTTCTGATCACCCATGCCAATCTTATAATGTCTATTTTGATTCGGTTAATGTAAAACTCATAAGATTAGGGTTTTTGGTAGCCATGGCGGCTGCAGATCTGAAAATCTACATGAGAATGGTTCATGCGACTGGGCCATGAGACTGGACCAGTCTTATGTCCAGTCGTGCGACTGGACCAGTCTTATGTCCAGTCGTGCGACTGGACCAGTCTTATGTCCAGTCGTGCGACTGGACCAGTCTTATGTCCAGTCGTGCGACTGGACCAGTCTTATGTCCAGTCGTGCGACTGGACCAGTCTTTTGTCCAGTCGTGAGACTGGACCAGTCTTATGACCAGTCGTGCGACTACACCAGTCTTATGCCCAGTCGTGCGACTGGACCAGTCTTATGCCCAGTCGTGCGACTGGACCAGTCTTATGCCCAATCGTGCGACTGGACCAGTCTTATGCCCAGTCGTGCGACTGGACCAGTCTTATGCCCAGTCGTGCGACTGACCAGTCTTATGCCGAGTCGTGCGACTGGACCAGTCTTATGCCGAGTCGTGCGACTGGACCAGTCTTATGCCCAGTCGTGCGACTGGACCAGTCTTATGCCCAGTCGTGCGACTGGACCAGTCTTATGCCAGTCGTGCGACTGGACCAGTCTTATGCCCAGTCGTGCGACTGGACCAGTCTATGCCCAGTCGTGCGACTGGACCAGTCTTATGCCCAGTCGTGCGACTGGACCAGTCTTATGCCCAGTCGTGCGACTGGACCAGTCTTATGCCCAGTCGTGCGACTGACCAGTCTTATGCCCAGTCGTGCCACTGGACCAGTCTTATGTCCAGTCGTGCGACTGGACCAGTCTTATGTCCAGTCGTGCGACTGGACCAGTCTTATGTCCAGTCGTGCGACTGGACCAGTCTTATGTCCAGTCGTGCGACTGGACCAGTCTTATGTCCAGTCGTGCGACTGGACCAGTCTTATGTCCAGTCGTGAGACTGGACAAGTCTTATGTTCAGTCGTGCTACTGGACCAGTCTTATGACCAGTCACACGAATATATCATTCGTATCATCCATTCACATGAATGTGATATTTGTCCTCCATGTCATACGAATGAATGGTGTTCCAGACCAAAAAAAAGGTCTGGAACTCTTGTTAGGACCGTGTACGTACAGAGTACTAACTGATAATGCTTGTATACCTAATCTAATAGTGCAGAATCCTATTTGATTGGCGATCCAATCAGTGAGAACGCAGTTTCGATCAATCTAAAGATTAATGAAATGTTATGAACAATTAGAACATGATCAACTACAAACTATGAAGTTGGAACATGTTCTCTTGAGTCTCTAGACGGCTAGGGTACGTATGAGAGTCGAACTTCTTGAAGTCTCTTTTTTCCCACGAATTAGGTGGTATTAATAGGTTAGGGTTTGTCAATCGTACCACTGAACTAGTAGCATGGTTCAGTCGTGTGACTGAATCATACGATTGGTCCATACATAGAGCTGAAGTTTTAGTCGTGCGACTGAGCCAATCTTATGTCTCAATCGTGCGACTGATCCAGTCTCCTGGTTCAGTCATGTGACTGGTCCATAAGCATGAAGTGTTCATGCGTATGGTCCATTAGCATGGTCCATTCGCATGAAGACATCATACGATCAAGTTTAAACACATTTCTCAACCATTATTGACTAAGAACTATGTAAACAACCACAAACCTATATAGTTAGTTCAATATGCGTTATCACATAATAACAATGAAATATTAAACATTAATAGCATCAATCACATATTGCATTTCATTCAACTCATTCATTACACATATGTAAGATATGAAAGACATTTTACATTAAGCTTCTAAACTAGGTACATATATATCACAAACTCCCCCTTGGACCTAGTTTACATCAGTGTCTAACATTCTTCATTAGATCCTTAAATTTCTTGTACTTTTCCTCTCTAGTAACTCAAGCATGTATCTCGAATTCAAAGCAGAGTCGTAAGACGTTTTGGAACTGGAGGGCTTGTACAATGTCTTGCGAGTCGTAGAATAGTGGCTACTTGTATAATGTATAAACATCGTCTGAAGACAAGTTGGTCAGCCACGTAGGGTCAAACACCCGAATAGTTTCCATTTTGCTCTCTCTCTATAAGACTATGACCACTTCACCTGTTCTCCAATCATAATACCACCATTTGAAGTGTGGAGTGAAGTCCTGTGGCATTTCCCATAAGGGAATCTTAGAAATTGTGCGCAGGGTCCACTACCTTCAGATGTACCTCTTCGGTTGTTGAGGTCTGAAGTTTACACACCTGGTGTGGTATTCTTTCCTCAGTGCAGCCTCAAACCAACCTGACATTTTCCTCGGATCAGCATATAACAAATTTAGGCATGCCAGCTAGTTGAGCTCAAAACCAGGGAGAGTCTTCAGATCATATGGGAATCTGAAGTACTCTATCCCCTTCCCCCTCTTAACTACATACACATTAAGATCCTCAAAATATGCCCACGCGATAATCTTTCCTGACTCCTTTAAATGTTTCTTGACCTTGTATATCTTGGTGTAGACATTTGACTTTTGAGCAGTGCGTTGGGCTCGTATCTCAAAAAAACAAGCCGCCCATTCAGCCTTCTTTAAATCAACATCAGCGTCTGATGCTTGGGCATGGCTCTCATTCTTCTCTGTTTCCTTTTCCATTTCATTCAGTTTACAAGGTAGCACTTGTCAGGATTAGTGATCACAAGTTTGATGTAATAGAGCGTAACGCAGCGGAATAGAACAAGAATTAGACAAATTGTAGCAAGAATTTGATACTCGTATGCATTAAGAACAAATACGGTTATAACGAGAAAATATATTTCTGTAACAAGGAATGTTTCTATGATATCGAATATTTCTGATCAAATCATCCTCCTTATTACAATAGGTTGACACTCCTTATATAGAGTGCAATCGCTGCTGTTATCACGGAAAGTGACAACTGGCAGATCTATGACAAAAATAACTAACTCTTAACAAACTACTGAAATGTTCACAACTACTGAGAGCATATCAGAGTGTTAAGTACAAAATATGAAACTACTGAAAAGAAAACTACTGAAACTACAACGAATGAAGAACAAGCTCTTCAGTCGTTTTACAAACTACTGAAAAATATAAAACTACTGATGAGCACAACAACTGAAGAAGTATTCTTCAGCTGTTGTGTCAAACTACTGAATAGATAAAACACAAAACTACTGAAAGGTAAACGGTCACAACTACTGAAGAAGACCTCTTCAGCTGTTGTGACAACGTCTGATACTTTGGTCTTCAGCACTTTTGTCTTCAGACTTTGTCTTCAGCACTTGTGTTCAGACTTTGTAATCAGCTGTTGTCTTTAGCTGTTGTGGTCTTTAGTAGTTGTTGTGATGTCTGTGGGACTTCAAGGTTTTTCTGATCCGGCTCATTGGTTCTTTTGGTCCAACAAACTCCCCCTGAACCAATGCAGCCAAAACCTTTAACTTTATTGAGGTCCCACTTATTATTGGCAGAATGGTTGGTCTTTTTCCTTCTTGATCAGTTGAGAAGATGACCCATAGAAGCACTGGCCTGGAATGAGTCTCTGATGATTTGGTTGGCAATGTATGGATGGGAGCTCTGTATTGGGGAATTGGACACTGAGCTGTTCCCCCATCCATGAGACTCACTTCCCATGTATAAGCCTGTAGGATTCTCTGGTGTATGCTCTGAGAAACATAATTTGTTCTTCCAAGGTCAGGTTCTCAGCTTCACCATCAAACAATCCTTCATGCCCATACAGCTCTGAGATGTACTTGGCCTGTTTGCCATTTTTGAGCTCAACTATTGTAATCTGTCTGTATGCAAACTCATCAGGATGAGTCCCTTCAAGTAACAGACTGAGCTCATTTTGTTTGAAGTTCTCAAGCCTCTTGTAGACTAACCCCTTTTTAATAATTCTGTTCTCTAACATCTTTTGGGGTGGCTGTTTAGTTTCATAGGCCTTCTTGAAGTCTTCTACAATCTCCCAGGGTGATACTACAAGGACCACTATGATCTCTTCATCTACGATCCTTTTTACTTGGCCCTTGTATCTCGAAGGAATGTCTTTCTTTACAATCCTGTGAGCCACCCTAGGATCAGGCCATACTTTCACCTTTTCCTTCTGATATTGAAATGTGTTGGCAAGGGTGTACAACCTCAGAGCTTCTTTCTTCATACTAATTATTGATGAAGAAGCAGCATAAGTTTTGTCGATGCTTTTCAACATCTCATTGTCATGAAGCCTTTGCTTCTGCTCTTCTTCAATCTTTACTCTCACAGTTTCCATCTGTGAGGTGGGAGTGATGGGCGTGGGTTTGGCTTTAGACAATGTTAGGACTGCAGACAAAGGCAGCCTATCTTCTTCCACATCATCTTCTTCTTCTTCTTCTTCTAGCCTCAACACCCTTCTCTTCTTCTTCTTGGGTGCATCATCGGCTGTTGGTTTAAAGGGTAAGGGAGTTGGTTTTGTGGGTTGTGGTTGTGGTTGTTTTGGAGAGGGAATGTTGACAGGCTGAGTTAGCATTTTAGAGGTGAGTGTGGCTTTTGAGTGTCTGGCTAGCTCAGTCCTGCTCCCTGCTCCTGCTTCATTCAAAGCTTCGACTACTAAACCCTTAGTGTATGCTTCAGACGAACATCTTGGAGGTTATGGCCAAGATACTATCCCTGGTCCATGATTTAATCTCGATCAATGATCTCCCAAGATATTTTGCAATGAATCTGATCATGATCTCTAGTCTCTCTCTTTCTAATGCATCATAACTTGCCCATCTTGAGTTAATTTCTTCAACTTCAAGTCTCCTGATCTCTGAGTCAAGCTGTGCAGTATCGAACCCTTGTCTATACAGTTGATCAATAATGGCATCCATTGATTTACTATGTATAGCATATGCCATTTTGATCATCTCATCGAGTTGGAGTTCTTTCTCTTTTCCTTCACCCTTCCTCTTCTTATATGTGACATGAAAGTCTTTGTGACTTTCACCCACTTGATCATTTTCGGTTCCCTTCACAAACTCCTCTTCCTTCTCAGTTTCCTTTTCTTTCAGTATGCTCTTCCTCTTTACTTTCACTGACTGACTCTCCCCCTTTTTGGTTGCATTGGTTGCAAGGGTTTGAGTAGAAAAGCCTTGTGCTCATAATCTCCTCCACCAGGGGTTGTATGATTGAGGGAAGCCTCTCATCCATGGTTTTGATCACAATGTCTGTGATCATTGGGGATGAGAGGTGGGGTTTGCTGAAAGATAGCAACTGTTTGCTCAGAGGGGTTCTGTCCCTGAGAAGCAGTGCCAGAAACAGAAGCTGGTGGCTTGGAGTTTTGAGTGGCTGAGTGTGTGGGAGACCTTCAGGTGAAGGTGCCATATGTGGTTTATTGTGGTGGCAGATGGACTTGCTTCTTGAGAGAATTGGTCAAGTAGTCTTTGTAGTCTACTGACTTCTTCCTCAAGAATTGTGTTCTGGGCAAAAACATCATAAAAGAAGCCCAGGTCATCATCAGCAGATGCTGAATCACCTGACCTCCTGCTTGTAGCAGGATGTACATGCACTGGGTGTAGACCATTGTAGCATGTGCCCCTTTTTCTTGGAACTGGGGACTTCCAGCCTCAGGACTATGTCCTTCATCAGTTGTTTCCTCTAGTGAGGTCTTAGCTATGTTACCAGCCTCATTCTGATCATGTGCTGATTCAAAGGTGGCAGCCTCACTAGATGTTCTAATATCCATATCCACACCAGGAGATATCGTGTAAACCCCGGTGCTGTGGGTTGTCAGAAGCATGGTGATCCTCATCCTCGATAGCTGTGGTTCTCCCCTTTGTTGGTGGTTGTGGGGAGGAGGAGAGGCATGCAGCTGAGTCAGCATGTTTGCAATGATAATGGTTGGACTTTGGGGGGCGGTTGCATGGGGAGATGGGGTAAAAGCAGTGTGCACCTGGGGAGAATGGTGCTCTTCAATGGCAATCTCCTCAAATGAGGAAGATCCCAGATTTGTGGGTACCCCTTCTGTGGTTGCTGCAGGCTCCTTTTCAGAGGAATCCTAAGCGGCTGTGGCTGGGAGAGTCCTTGTATCCACTAGGGGTTATAACCAGTGGATATAGCCTGCGTTTGTGTTGCAGGGGCATCGTCAGGGGACTCATTTCCCTGAGTAGCCTTTTGGTTTCTTTTTAGTGGGTTGGTGGGGACTTTGGATTTGGAGGTGGTGGCTGTGGGTTCCAGCTGCGTGGGTTTTCGCAGCTTGGCAGCCATTTTCAGTGATTGGTCAGAGTTGTGCCGGAGTATACTTCCGGCAGTACAGCCATAGCAGGGACTCCCAGGCCAACAAGTCCCTCAGCTTGCAGCTGGTTTTCAATTATGGCCATTATGAACCGAGGATATAATATCCAACGGTTAGCAGTTGTTTTTGGGCCATATCCTTGAGCTAAAAAATAGTATTTCAGAAAAATTTAAAGGTTGTGCTCAAGGATGGAGTACAGCTCAAGGATGGAGTACATTACCTGTTGCCACCTTGTGGACATTTGATCCCATGATGAAGTCTTGGAGGCAAGGCATACATTTACCATATGAAAGATGAGACGTTCGGCATCCGGGAAATGTTTCTCAGTATGGTAGATGCACTCAGGTTACCCTGGTATCCATGGTGGGCAAATGATTGATCTTGTGCCCTTTGGATAACCAGTTGGGAAAGGCATCATCCAGATTAAGGGTTTGGCGAAGAGTGTCTCGAGTAATGACCACTTTTTGGCCATGGACAAACGATTGAAGAGACTCTGTGTCATTCTCCTCAGAGACCAGAGTGACGTTTGTCCAGAATTGGGTAAGGGATTCAGCATATATGGTGGGATTTACCAGAAAAGCCGTGTTGTATGGTGACTGAACCATTAAATCAATGGCGTTGTGAAACTGGTCCAGTATGGCGATTTGGTGAGATGTGCGACACATTGTGTTGAGGTTTTAGTTGCATGGTCGCCATTGATGAAGAGAGGTTACAGAGTTTTTTTTGAACGTTAGGTTTGAGGAGAGAAGAAAGTAAAAACTCTGAAGGTGGGATAAGGTATTTAAAGGGTCGGGTTAGAAAACGACTGAAGGTTTTGGTGTTAGTCATCAGTTGTTGAAACTACTGATGACGTGGTATTAACTTTCAGACGTTGAAACAGCTGACCGTATTGGTGTGATCAGCAGTTGTTATAAAACAACTGAAGACTTGGTTTTAACCGTCAGACGTTGAAACAGCTGAAGTCTCTGATTTAGTCATCAGTAGTTATAAAACTACTGAAGACAGTTTTGACTTCAGGTGATGAAACAACTGAAGATTTGGTATTAGTCATCAGTAGTTGTGAAACTACTGAAGACAGTGGTTTGTCAGCAGTTGTTGTAAACAGCTGAAGACTTGGTGTTAGTCTTCAGTAGTTGTAAAGTACTGAAGACATAGTTTTGGCTTCAGTTGTTTTAATGAAACAGCAGTTGTAGAAACAACTGAAGAGTAATTACTCATCAGCTGTTTTCGTCAATTCATAGCTTTTCAGCTGTTTCACACTGTCCTCAACACTTACTCATCAGACTTTCATCTGCTTTTCAGGTGGTTCATAGGACATCAGTACTTATCTGCATTTCTGACATCAGTAGTTGTGGCTACAACAGCTGTTGTGACTACATCAGCTGTTGTAACTACATCAGCTGTTTTAACAGATAAAGTACTTCAGTACTGGTGAGGTATGTAGCCTTCAGTAGTATAAACAACTACTGAGGGAAAAAAAAAAACAACTCATCAGTACTATATGTGACAATAATGAACTAATGATCATCAGTACTTGTGAGCTAAGATCATCAGTAGTTGTCACTTATTCTAGCTGCAGCATACCAAGCCTTAACACCAGGTTGTGGAAAGTTGAACTATCCAAAGGCTTAGTAAAAATGTCTGCAAGCTCATCAGCACTAGGAACAAATTTTGGATCAATCAGACCTTTTTCAAAACAATCTCTAATAAAATGGTGTCTGATTTCAATATGTTTAGTCCTAGAGTGCTGGACAGGATTCTTGACAATACAAAGAGCTGAAGAGTTGTCCATTAACAATGGGGTCTTAGTCTCTGTTATGCCATAATCCTATAACTGGTTTTGAAGCCAGAGTACCTGAGATGTACAGCTTGCAGCGGCAATGTACTCTGCTTCAGCAGTTGATGTAGCAACTGAGGTCTGTTTCTTGCTCTGCCAAGAAATCAAGCAGTTGCCTAGGAATTGACATCCACCAAAAGTTGATTTCCTGGTCAACTTACACCCTGCATAGTCACTGTCAGAAAAAGCAACTAATTTACCAGAATGTCTAGTGAATACCATAAACCTAGAGATGGAGTGCCTTGCAGATATCTAAAGATCCTCTTGACTGCAATCAAATGAGACTCCTTAGGTGCAGCCTGAAATCTAGCACAAACACATGTAGCAAACATAATATCTGGTCTAGAAGCTGTTAAATACATCAAGGACCCAATCTACATCTGTAAAGTGTTTCATCAACCACTTTACCTTTCTGATCTGTATCCAGTTGTGTGGTGCTGCACATGGGGGTAGAACAGGGCTTATAGTTTTGTAAATCAAACTTTTCCAAAAGATCTTTTGTGTATTTGGACTGATGAATGAAAATTCCATCAGCCTTTTGTTTGATTTGCAAACCCAGAAAGAACTGCAATTCTCCCATGGCACTCATTTCAAACTTCTGTTGCATCAACTTTGTAAAGGCATCACACAACTGTGGATCAGAGGATGCAAAAATAATATCATCTACATAAATTTGAACAAGTAGATTATGCTGCCAGCTTTCTTAATGAATAAATTTATCTATGGAGCCTCTAGTGAAATTATTTTCTAGAAGAAAGTTTGATAATGTCTCATACCAGGCTCGAGGAGCTTGTTTCAACCCATAAAGAGCCTTATCAAGCTTATACACCCAATTAGGATGTTTATTTCCTCAAAGCCTAGTGGTTGACATACATAAACCTCTTCTTTGATTTTCCTATACAAAAGTGCACTTTTGACATCCATTTGAAAAACTTTAAGGTTTTGATAAGCAGCATAAGCTAAAAACAATCGAATTGCTTCCAGTCTGGCTACAGGAGCAAAGTGTTCATCATAATCAATACCTTCTTCTTGTGCAAACCCCTGAACAACCAGTCTGACCTTGTTCTTAACAATAAGCCCATTTTCATCAGTTTTGTTCCTAAACACCCATTTAGTGCCTGTTGCACACTTACCTGGAGGTAGAGGAACAGTTCCCACACTTGCTGTTTCTTGAACTAAAGAAGCTCAAGCTGCATGGCATCAACCCATCCATTGTCCTTTAAAGCAATGTGATAATTCTTTGGCTCTTGCTGACTGATGAAGAGAGCATAGAAGTAGAAATTGACAATTGACTTCTTGTTGATACGCCAACAGTGATATCACCAATGATTTGAGACATTGGGTGATTTTTCAGATCTTGATACACAATGAGATCTGTGCAATTGTTTGTAGCAGGCTCAGCAGCAACAGATGGTGATGGTGAATCATTCCTTGAAACCAATCAGTGGATGGTAATTCAAAGGAAGTTGAATTTGAATTGAAGAAATCTCATCAGCATTTGTTGTGGATGGTGCTACTGGAGCTAGAACCATCAGGTCTAGCTGAATCAGGCAGTTGATCACTAAACCTGAAGAGGTGAGTACTGCTATCATCATCATCATCAGCACCAGCAGAACCACCAGGTGGTGAACTGTTGACAGGAGCAACACAGGAGTTTGATAAGGAACATATTGCAGTATGTCCAAATCAAATATCTCCACAGGGCTTTGTGGAATCTTGTCCTTTGGAGATTCATTAAATTAACATGTAGAGTCTCTTCAACCATCTTTGTTCTACAGTTGAAGACTCTGTATGCTTTGCAAGTTGATGAATAACCAACAAAGTACCCTGCATCCACCTTAGGATCAAATTTTTGGAGTTGATCCGTGTGTTGAGAATGAAACAAGGACACCCAAATGCTCTGAAGAATGAATTAGAGGGGCCAAATGATGAAGAACTTCATATGGAGTCTTCATCAACCTCTGATTTACTAGAACTCTATTCTGTACATAGCAAGCTGTATTGACAGCTTCAGCCCAAAAAGTCATTGGCAGTCCAGAATCAGCCAACATGGACCTTGCAGCTTCAATAAGGGTCCTGTTCTTTCTCTCCACTACTCCATTTTGCTCAGGAGTTCTTGGGATGCTATACTGCCTCTTGATTCCCTTTGATAAGTAAAACTCATCAAGTGTGTGGTTTCTGAATTCAGTACCATTGTCACTCCTCACACACTTAACTGGTAGGGAATACTGCTTCTCAACGTGTAACACAAAGTTCATAATGGACTGTGCAGCCTCATCCTCTGAATGCAAGAAGAAAGTCCATACAAATCTGGAGTAATCATCCACAATTACCAGACAGTATTTCTTCTTAGCCATACTCATCACTCTCACAGGACCAAAGAGATCCATGTGAAGAAGCTGTAAGCAGGCAGTGGACTTAGGTTCTTCTATGGAGGGAAATGCAGCTTTATTGTTTTCCTTTTAAACAAGTAGTTGCAGTTATCTTCACACTTGAACTCCTTCATAGGCAGTCCCCTTACTAAACCATGGTTTTCAGCTGATTTATGTTTTTGAGATTAACATGACCCCAGCCTTCTATGCCATAGAATAGATTCTTGAGGGGAAGCCTTGGAAAATAGGCAAGGATGGCCTTGAGATCTATTTCTTGGAAAGATCTAAGGCATACACTCTTCCTGTCCTGTTGGCATTTAGGAGAGTGTGTTCATCCAACACCTTATCAATCAAACTTAGAACTTTGGATGATAGAATCCGATAGTTCTGACTGGTGAAAAGAGCAACATGGCTTTGTCACACATTTGACTGACACTCAAGAGGTTGTACTTGAGATTTTCCACATGGTTAACATCATCAAACTTTATTTCCCCATTGGGAACAAAGCCTTTGCCGATGATGTAACCCTTTGCATCATTGCCAAATGACACAAACCCCTTCCTTCCTTGAGAGTAGTCATTAAGAAGTGATCTGTTTCCTGTCATATGCATGGATCCTCCACTGTCTACATACCAGATGCCTCTGAGTATGTTGAAGAATCCTGCAAAATAAAACAAATTAGTTAGATTTTGAGACCCAAACCTTTTGGTCTTGGGTCTGTTCTCATCAACAGATGGTAAACTAACATGTTTGTTGGAAACAACAGCCTGAGGAGAGGAAGAAACTGGTGAAGAAAAGGAATCCTTTGGCTTGGACCTCCTTTTTTGTGGTTTCAACATAGGAAATCTAATGGTTAACTCTTCCCAATAGATGTTGAACCATCATAACCAGCTGTGTCTGATTTTGTGATAAGGCTTTTAGCTCTTCAGACACATTGGCATTGGAGTTTGTTAAGTTCCTATGTTGCCCTTCTTCGTTTGAGCAATCTCAGCTGTTACCTGTTTAACCCTTCCTTTTTGGATTTCTTTTTGGACTTAACGGTTACATGATTTGATGTTGCTGGTACAAATGTGGCTTCAAACTCAGTTTTCATTTTAACCATTTTCTCTTACTTTCCTCTTTATGTTTGAGTTTGGATCCCCTTTTGTACCAACAATCGTCTGTAAGATGATTGAACAAACCACATACTTCACATGGTTTCTTCTTCATCTTATGATGATCATCAACTAAAGAGAATGAAACTACTGAAGACTTGCTCTTCAGTACTTTGGAAGCATTATTTGCTTTCTTGACTTCCTCTTTAGTAGTCTTCAAACTCTTTCTACTGATAGTTTTCTTCTCTTCAGTGCTGACAGTAGTTGGAGTTTGAACTTCAGGTGTTAAATCTTGTTCTCCAGTCCTTTCAGGACTTCCAGAAATAGCTCTGAGTTGATCATCTCTTTGATCATGTGAGTGTCAGCAGTGGAACCATCAACATCAGCTGATGGGTTCTGAGAGGGCTTAGTGCTGACTTCAACTTTTGATGATGCTCTATCAAAAAGTGAATCACATGATGAGGTGGATTGGTTATTGCTTTCTCCATCAGATTTCACTTCTGCTCTTGAAGCAAAATCTGTAGGAGGAGCAGTGTGTGATTATAACCAATACCAAACTTCACATTGGAAGCAGATTGCTTACTAAGAAGCATTTCAAAACCTTTGCATGATTGTATCCATCGATCACACTCTACCTGGGTGACAGCAAGGGTTTCTTTGAGACTTCTCTGGTCTTCCAGAATAACCTCTAGCTTAGCCTTTTCATCGTTTAATTGGCATTTAAGCTTATAAATCTCATCGTTTTTACTATCAAGAGCAGACTCAAACTCATCTTTTCTTTTGGAAATGGTTTTCTCAAACTCAAGTTTATGATTTATTAATGCTACATTTGCCTCTCTAATGGAGACAAAGGCAGCAATGCATGATTCAGAACATAACTTGGCTTTAGCCTCTGAAGATACCTGAGTTGCCTGTGAAGATGATGCATTTGAGCAGGAACCCTCAGTAGACTCCAGGGCCATGAGAGCCAGATTCCCAAAAGGACTATCACCACTATGTTGACCAGCACCTGTGAACAGTTGTTCATGACCAGACATGTCATCCGGTAAACTGCTCCAGTCAACAACTCTAGGGGTGAAGAAGCTGGTTGTTGAGGTTGAGGAGGTTGATGAGATTGAGATGGTTGATGTTCTGGTAGTGCATGAGGTTGTGGTACTATAGGAACTTGAACTTGATTTGACTGTGGCATGTAATAACAAGGGTAAGGATATGGCATTTGACCCTGAGGAACAAAATATGCAGGAGATTGTGGTTGAGAATGATGACTAGAATTGACAGGATGTTGCCCTCTGTGTTGTTGACTATTGCCAGGGAAAGTCACAAAAGGTGCAGAGGATTAGATCCAGATGATCTGCATTCTCTAGCAAGTGTCCAAGCCTGTGACATTTGTGACACTTCACTTACTCTTGTGAAAACCAACTTTGGTTTTGCCAGAGAGTCCTGGGAACTTTCTTCCAGTTCTTTGTAGAACTTCTGACAACTGATATTTATCAAGGCCATTTGGCTCAAAATATCCATCTCTTCTAAGTCATCATCAGCAATCCCCTTGAGATCATCCTGATGAAGCATAGATTGTCATTATTACACCCAGTAAACTGACTATCAACACTCACAAACACAGAATCAGAAGTGTTTGAGGAGAAATCAATATGCTCATCATACTGGCATTCAGATGAAGCATATTCTGACTCATGACCAACCAAGGCAGTGTTGCCTGGTACAAAGTCTTCAGTGAGCTTTCCAGATGAAGACAGTTTTCGTTTCTGTTCTATCTCTCTCTCAAATGTGAGCAATTTCCCATGGAGTTGGGTGAGAGATAGTTTGTCCAAATTTGCACTAGAGCGTAGGACAATAGTATATGTGTCCCATCTCTCAGGCAGTGATTAGAGAAATCTGTTATTCATCTGGATATTGGTGTACTCAAGTTTGACCATTTTTAATTCAGAGATCAAACAAGAGAACCGCTCAAACTGTTGAGTCAGTGTCTCACCCTTTCTATGAGAGAATGTCTCATATTGTTAGGCAAGGATTTCTTTATTATTTGCCAAGACCTCATCTGTTCCTCCAAATTGTTCTTTCAAGGCATTCCAGAGGTCATGGGCAGTTTCATGATGCATTAGCCCAGAATAGATTTCATTGGGCAATGCCATGGCCAGAATTCCATGGGCTTTTGCATCAATCTAAACAATTTCTTATCCTCATCTGAGTATTGCTCCCTCCTCTTCGGAACCATTTGATTGGGTTCCGGGTTATTCACCATAGGCTTGTGTGGACCATGTACCACTGATGTCCAACACCTGCGCTGTTAACAGACAGGTGATGGAGCATTCGTCGTTGCCATATGTATACTCATTCCTAACCAGCATTGGAGGCTTGGTTGAGGAACCAGTATTGTGAGGATCATTGGAAGGAGTAGTCATTTCAATCCAAATACAATTTAATTCAAGCTTTTAAACGTTTTTACATAGACCACAACAGACTCAGTGAAAACCAAGAGAAAATCTCAGGATGAATGACCAGAAACACAGAAAATTCAATCTCTATAACCGTTTCTTGCAAAAAAAATGCTAATTCAATCAAACTTGGATCTTGAATAGCAGTTTCAATGATCAATTATTAGATCGATCAATGATTAACTGCTCTGATACCATTTGTCAGGATCAGTGATCACAAGTTTGATGTAATAGAGCGTAACGCAGCAGAATAAGAACAAGAATTAGACAAATTGTAGCAAGAATTTGATACTCGTATGCATTAAGAACAAATACGGTTATAACGAGAAAATATATTTCTGTAACAAGGAATGTTTCTATGATATCGAATATTTCTGATTAAATCATCCTCCTTATTACAATAGGTTGACACTCCTTATATAGAGTGCAATCGCTGCTGTTATCACGGGAAAGTGACAACTGGCAGATCTAGACAAAAATAACTAACTCTTAACAAACTCCTGAAATGTTCACAACTACTGAGAACATATCAGAGTGTTAAGTACAAAATATGAAACTACTGATAAGAAACTACTGAAACTACAACGACTGAAGAACAAGCTCTTCAGTCGTTTTACAAAACTACTGAAAAATATAAAACTATGATGAGCACAACAACTGAAGAAGTATTCTTCAGCTATTGTGTCAAACTACTGAACAGATAAAACATAAAACTACTGAAAAGTAAACCATCACAACTACTGAAGAAGACCTCTTCAGCTGTTGTGACAACGTCTGATACTTTGGTCTTCAGCACTTTGTCTTCAGACTTTGTCTTCAGCACTTGTGTTTTCAGACTTTGTCTTCAACACTTATCTTCAGACTTTGTCTTCAGCACTTGTGTTCAGACTTTGTCTTCAGCACTTGTCTTCAGACTTTGTCTTCAGCACTTGTGTTCAGACTTTGTAATCAGCTGTTGTCTTCAGCTGTGTGGTCTTCAGTAGTTGTTTGACGTCTGTGGGACTTAAAGGTTTCTGATCGGATCATTGGTTCTTTTTTGGTCCAACAGCACTACCAAGAGTGTCACCTAAGTGGGGATCACATTGCCCTCTCGGTCAGGTACTCTAGATAATAGTCTGCAGTGGACCCTCAATCTCTTATTTCATTACATCGTTAAGCTTGTCATCATTGGTCACATCAAAAGTAGGCGCATCTTTGAAAATCTCGTATGGATTTAGCCTGAACATCTCAGCAAGTTGCTAATCAGTCAGGTCGTGAATGATTTCTTCTTCTTCAGGAGTACAGCTCACCGACCTTTGACAATTCCTTGCAAATCAAGAATCATTGTTAATTGAGACTTGATTTGCTATAGGGGAGCAACATCAAATTCATCATGCTGAGATGTTTGATTTGCTTGATTTAAACATGTAAAACACATCAATCATTAGTAATTAATCAAGGCATTCAAACATTTGATAAATATATATAAACATTAATTACAGAATTTTAATACAAGATTCAAGTACAAAAGTTTTCAAATACAAAACATCTAATCATTACTTTTGTCTTGAATTGTAGGCTTATCAGCAGAAGGGGCAGTGGATCATACTCCTTGGTCTTGGGTTCTCTTGGTTCTCCTTTCTTGACCCTGGGCATATGCTGATGCAGCTGCATCCCCTTCTTCATCATCGTCTCCATCCTTTTTTCCATTTATCCCATCATCATCACTGTCCTCTTCATCATCAGTCTCATCATCATCTTCATTATCATCATCATCACCCTCTCTAATCTTCAGAGGCTCATCTTTAGATCCCTTTAGTTGAGCATGATCATCTTGTTTGAGGCCTCTAACTCCTCAATCCTCTTTACTAATTGGTCATTGCGCTCCTGGAGTTGGGAAATCTGTTATGCTTGCTGGGCAATCTACTGTGCTTGAGTAGCATTTAGCTTCACAAGCTGACTTAGTTGAGCAGCTTTTCTTCACCAGCAGCTAACAACTTCAGCACCATCCTGTTTAGTGCTGCTAGCTGTTCCTCTACCCCATGGAGGGTAGAGTGGGTCCTGTGGTGAAGGTGGTGTGGGTTGATGTTCCTGTCTTGGTGGCTAGTGGTAGTGGTTGTGGCTATGGTGAATATGGGTGGTGAGATATGAGTGGATGGTGAAGGGTTGGCTATAGTAGTGGAGGTTTGGAGTGTAGTAGTAGTGGTAGAGTGTGTAGTAGTGGTAGTGGTGGTGGTGGTTGTGGTGGATGTGGTGGTGCCTGGGTAGTAGCAGTGGATGTGGCAGTGGTAGTGGATGTGGTCAATGTAAATCTTGGCCTCTTACCCTTTTTGCCATAAGGGTGAGCCATTCTCTCTTCCTAGACCCCTTAGAAACAGAGCTCCCCCTTGGCTGTTGGCTGGTTCGGGGTGTAGGATGGATCAGCATCGGTAGTAATGGTATCCCCGGACTCCCCTTGGCATCCACCAACCACCCGAGCCCTCTATCAGTGGCTACGACCCGGCTCCCCACCATCCGCACCAGAGGCTCCTCATTAGACTCCTCCTCCTCCTCTATCCTGAAATCAGGGTGAATGGGAGAAGACTCGGGTCCACCCTGACCATCACCTCCTCGATCATCACCGTGGTCATCACCGTCAGAATCATTGGAGGGTAGAGCAATTTTCTCAATAGCAGAATCACTATCATCGTGGCACCATCTTCCTCCTAACTAGCGCCACATACTCTGCATTGGCCAAATGGCCGAACAACCTCCTCACCGGGGCTTCACCTACTTGCCCGATAGACCTTCATCCTCTCAAGGGTGGTGTCATCCATGGCCGAACAACCTCCTCACCGAGGGCTTCACCTGCTATGCACTTTAGGATCACATGTGCCAAGTACTTAATTTGAGGGCACATGTTACTCTTGTTCTGTACCCCGACATTTAAGGCACTGGTGTACTTGATCCTCATAAAGCATCCCCGAACAGTCAGGGATGTAGCTTAGTTGGGTGGCCTCCGTCCTCACCCAAACCGAAGACTCGTCTCAAGTCCTCCTTAGTGATCACTATCTCTTGACCGAAGATTAAGCTCCGTATAGGGCTCAACTGATCTGTCAACTCTGGCACTCTCCCACAATGACTACTGGATGGACCTGTAAGGTGTGCACAGAGTCGAGATAGCCTTGAAGATCCGTGATTGGAGCAAAAAGCTATAATCCCTGATAACTCAGCAGCGTTCTGGGATGTGGGATCAAGGTGAGCACATATGTTCTGCGTGGTGTTTATAGTCCACTTTCTGCCATGTTTCTGTAACATAAGACACATAAACATTAGATTAATCCATAATAGAAACACTTGAAACTTAAACAGTTTTGAAATCAGTCTGGTTCAATCGTGCGATTGAACCATACGACTGAGTTCAGTCGGTTGATTAAGTATGTGACTGGCTTCAATCGGGCGGTTGAGTTCAATCGGGTGACTGAGCATGCGGCTGAGTTCAATCAGGTGATTGTGCTCTTACGCCTAACTCATTCGGCCGATTGAGTCATTTGCCTAGTTCAATTGTGTAATTGAAGTTCATTCTGAGTGTACAGTCACATATTCCTCTGTTCGACACTCTAATCCTGAATCTAGGTCAAGACTTGATGTTAAACATTGTGTATAGACTCTTTAGACTCGCAGGAACCCTAATTGTCATAGTATGTTGTTCATTTTAACCATTATGCATGTTTATGTGGTCTATTTGATGGGTATTACTTATTTCTTGATTTTAATCAATTTGGGCCTGTTAGGGTTTGTTTTCACCACACATTTTGTGCGATTTCGATCGTTCATTACCTGCAGATGATGTGAACACATGTAAGTAACACTTTAGTGGTCAGAAATCAACTCAATCAAATTTTGGTAGAGTGTATGTGCTTTCGGGCAATTTTAGGGCGATTGAAGGGTGATGAAGATATGCGACCGACTTTAGCCCTATTTATACTAATTTTATCTTTAGTCGGGCGACTAGACCTATTCGCATGCTTCATTCATGCGACTGGGGCTCAGTCATGTGACTGGCTCAGTCGGTCACCTCTATTCGTGCGATTGGTTCATACTCATGATCCAGTCGTGCGAATAGTTCATTTTCATTCTCCATTCGTGTGACTGGTCCATACTCATGGTCCAGTCTTGTGAATGACTTTGAGTTGTTAATTTTACATTATGCACTTTCAAACCCTTATCCTTTTAACAATAGATAAAATGTTATTAGCAATGATCATCTCAGACATGACCTTTTTAAATTGAAAAACTTGTTGATCACCTTAGACGTGACTCGTTTTTATTTTGAATGTTTTGGTCACCTCAGACGTGACCCTTTTGAGTGAGTGATTCACAGGTTAAGTCTCGATGCCTAGTCCGACTTTTATCTACTAAATGACTAAAATGAAAAAGAATAACGCAAGTAGAAAATTTAATAAAACAAAATCAGGACATATTTTTGTATTTTTGATTAGAGATGGATTTTAAACCTATTTGAGTAATTCTAATTGATTTACTTCCTGGACAACACAACTCAATTATAGTTTATCATTTCTGGTACAATTCATTTAGAAATCATACAGGTATTTCAGAATCACTTGGGACATTTTATTAAACGATTTTGATGCTTGATCCTTGTTTTCACTGATAGTCAATAGCAATTTTAGGAAATCATACTAGAGCTACAAGATGCACACAATGATTTGACTTTCAAGAACTGCAGCTCAAGATGATTGTCAGTATACTTGTCCTCTTAAATCTATACACAGACTTTTGACACACATTGTTGATTAGTTAAGGTTAATTATTTCAACAAGCTTTTGTGGTTCCCACGCTTATATGGTAATCAACGTTCCTCATGAGATTTTTGAGCGGTCTACGGATATATTTTAAGAAGAGACTATTCTAAGAGCTTTCAAAGAGATGCTAAGCCTCAGGTCAGTGCCATCGCACAGCAGAGAGGCGCAAACAACAATGATTCTAGAATATTTAGGTTATGCTTATCCTCAGGTCAGTGCCACCACATAACAGAGAGGCACACAACCTATCTTCTCTTATTGAGCAATTCATTTTCTTTTTGCACATATCACACCAACAACATAAGTTATTAGCTAGATTGCTTTATGCAATTTTCATGTGCTTTTCTCATATTTTATGGTCGTCTGCACACATATGTGGCGTTTATTTTGCTCTTCACCCCTTATTGGAATAGTGTTGATTGTGTTAACCAGGGATAAGATGGGAACCCACAACAGGTTGAACAACTTAGTTTGTAATTGAACCACCAATGAGGTGTACTTGTCTATTGTGTTGAATCTACTGACACATCATATAATGAACTGGCAGCATCTGGGTCTACTTTCTCTATGTTACCTTGGTAGCCTACTAATTTTACTATCATTTTTCCTTTTATTTTGCTTAAACTTTTTAGACTAACCTTTGAATTTTGCATCTTAATCAGTTAAACTTTTGAATTCCCAAATAGTCTGTTCCTTGTGTACTATTATTTTCCAAATTCATTGAATCAGTATCACATATTTGATTTCTTTCCTTTAGCTAAGTTGTCCTCCTCCCTCGTTTTTTAAGTAATTAAATAAAACGACTAATTTAATACTAATCTAACCTATTCTCCCCCTAAAATTCTAAAACCAAAAATATTTCGAGTTTTTGGATTTTATAGACGAAGAAATAAAAATAAAATAAATGAAATATAAAATAATAAAAAAACAACTCTACTCGTCGGACTAGGATTTTCGTCTTCTGGAATCACTTCGCATTTCTTTTTCATGCTGTTGACCTCTAATAGATATAAAAATCTTAGTTTATCAAAAGCTTTTGTATAGAGGTTGGCATGTTGAAAGTCCGTATTAATTTTAACCACATCGATTAAATTCTTTTCAAAACAATCATGTATAAAGTGATATTTAATCTCGATGTGTTTAGTTTTAGGATGTTGGAGCGGATTTTCAGTTACGGCGATAGCAACAGAATTATCAACAAAAATAGGAGTGTTAGAGAATTTCAAACCGTAGTCACGCATTTGCTGTTGAATCTAGATGATTTGTGAACAGCAACTTGCAGCAGCAACGTATTCAGCTTCACATGTTGACAGAGCAACAGAGGTCTGCTTCTTACACTGCCAGGTGACTAACCGTCTACCAAAGAATTGACACCCTGCTAATGTTGACTTGTAATTCATTTTGCAGCCACCATAATCCGAATCACTATATGCTGTAAGCTCAAAGTCATCATCATGAGGATACCACAACCTGAGTGTTGGAGTACCGGTCAGATAACGAAATATCCTTTTAACTCCTATGAGATGGTTGACTTTCGGTTTTGCCTGATATCTGGAGTAGAGACACGTCACGCACTTGATATCAGGTCGTGAGGCAGTGAGGTACATGAGGGATCCGATCATTCCTCGGTACATGGTGGCATCCATTACATCACCATTTTTGTCGGGTGCCACATGGTGTTGTAGCCAGTGGAGTCCCTGCTGCCAAAGCATTCTCCATATCGAACCGACTTAGGATATCGCCTACATACTTGGTCTGATGTAGAAATATTCCCTTAGGTGTCTGATCCACCTGTAACCCGAGAAAGAACTTCATCTCTTCCATGGCGCTCATCTCAAATTCAACTTTCATTACTGATTCAAAGTCTTTACATAATGCTTCGTTTTGGAACCGAAGATTATGTCGACAACATAGATCTGAACTAGCAGTAAGTCACCATCCTTTTCTTTGATGAACAGTGTACAGTCAATCACTCCTCTATGAAATCCATGTTTCTAAAGATGAGTCGAGAGCTTTCCATACCATGCTCTTGGGGCTTGGTGAGCCCGTAGAGAGCCTTATGAAGCTTGTAAACTCTGTCCCGATGATACGGATCCTCAAATCCTTCGGGTTGACTGACGTACACTGTCTCCCGGATTTCACCATGAAGGAATGCACTCTTTACATCTAATTGATAAACTTGATCTTCAGGTAAGATGTGTGGGCTAGGAAGATACAGATTGCTTCCATTCTTGCCACAGATGCAAACACTTCATTGTAATCAATACCCTCAGCTTGTCGAAATCCTTGATCTACAAGTCGAGCTTTGTTTCTTATTATGACCCCCTGGTCATCTTTCTTGCACTTCAAGACCCATTTGGTGCCAATCACCTTAGCACCTTTTGGTCTATCTACTAGTGTCCATACCCCTAACTTCTTGAATTGAAGAAGTTCCTCTTGCATGGCATTGACCCATGCCTCATCGTTTAGAGCTTCACTTACATATTCTGATCAATTAAGACACAAAATATCGATACGCACCATCATGAAGATATTCCTTTACCATTACTGAGGCATAATCAGCTGAGTATAGCTGATTTCTAGACTGTACTCATGATCGAACATCTCAATGACATTATCCAAAGATGATAAACATTAGTCATGATCCAGGAGTGGTGGGAACAACTACCTCATTATTCAGATTGCGAACACCCGTTTGAGATCTGAGGCAGTGGGAGTGTGAGGTTTCGAAGTGTCAGAGGCATAAACATCATATTCATGTGTACTTGCAGTTGTAGGAACCTGTACCCCTTGATCCACCTGATCATTTTCCATGTCTTCACCATCAGAGGAGGATCACTTATCTCAATTGCTCCCCCTGAAGAACTAGAAGACTCACCTTGTGAAGCTGAGGTTGTCGGGTCTAGTGATGGTGTGTTTAACACATCGTACATCATTCTGGTCAATAACTCATCTTGAGGAGGGGAGAGAGGGATGTTGAAGGATTTAAAGAATCCATCATAGTCGAAAAAGAAAGAGGGTCCTTTTCAAGCAAGGGGGTGGTGTATCTCTGTATGTCAACGTTGCACCACACTTCTACTTGACCCGTTGAATTGTTATAAACTCTCTTATTCGGTATGTTGTATCCTAGGAAAATCCCTTCTTCGGCCTTCTCGCTAAACTTCCCTGACTGAGTTATCTTCAGCAGCGTACATGGTGCGCCAAATGGTTCGAGGTACTCCAGATTCGGTTTACGTCGCTGGAGCAACTCATAGCATGTTTTACCATGACGTTTAACCACAAAGACTCGATTGAGGTGTAACATGCGTTAGCTACTGCCTCGTTCCCAAATTGGATAGGCAGTTTCGAGTCTGCTAGCTTCGTTTGGGCTATCTCTATCAAGCTCGATCCTTTCTCTCAGCAACTCCTTTCATTTGAGGAGTGTAGCAGATATGAACTGGTGCACAATTCCTTTTTCTTTGTAGAATGCCTCCATCCACTGGTTCTTGAACTTGGTGTTGGATCAAGAAGAAGGCTGGTGCAACCAAAACCATTCACTTAGATATTTTTGATACTACATGCAAAGGCTTCTAAAGCTTAGCATGGAACTTCCGAAGGTTTAGAGTTCTTCCAAAGACAAAGTGAAAGATCAACTTCCGAAGACAGAGCTCTACTTCCGATGTCAAGAGCATGCTTCCGAAGATCAAGTCTTAAGAGAACAATCAAAAGACTACTTCTGAAGTATGAAGAAAAGAAGAAGTTCCCAAGCCTTAGAAGAAGCAGCCTCTTCCGAAGTATAAGTGGCTTCGGAAGTACTTGTTCTTCCAAGCCATTTATCATTCGGAAGACACTGCTATGACCAGTGGACACAAGTATGATCTCTCACAATCCACTGCAGACCTCTGATACTACATGGCTTCTTCCTAAAGAGCCATGTAGTTGACCATACTTTATTCCACTGTTCACCTTTTATGATAGTACATGTTACCAACTTTAGTTGGTGACAAAAGTAAGTCAGGGACATATCCTGACTACCATATCTTAGATAAGACTTTATCCAAGATACCTTAAGCTATAGTCTTGTAGTATAGGCTTTAGTTATATGATCAGCTAGTATCAAAGTATATCTGGCTGTAGGTAGTATTATATATAGGTTTCATTGTAACTCATTCCACACTGCTTGTAAGAGTCTTTTATTATTTGAGTTGAGAAGCAATATATAAAAGTACCTTGAAAAGTACTTCTTATGTTCCTTCTTACTTGCTATATTGTGATCAACTCTTATTGACTCTATCTTTATCCGAGTTTGAGAGAAAAACTAAGTGTTAAGTGACCTTAACTAATCCTACAATTGGTATCAGAGCTTTTTAGGCTCTTGATTGCGTGATCTAACCATCCAAATCAACCTGGTTTTCACTCCTCCCTATAACTCACTCACTCAAAATGGCCCTTAACAAATCCAAATTAGAGGTTGGAACTATGACAAAGGCTCCCATCATTACTCCTGAAAATTTTAGGTCTTGGAGCAAAAGAATGGAAGGCTTCATCAGATACCAAGACAGCAAAATGTGGAACTCCATTGTCAACAACCCGTACAATCCAAAGGTGGCATCACCTGGTGGAAATGGTGCCATGATAGAAAAAGCTATTAAAGATTATTCTGACGAAGACCGAAAGAAGATGGACATCGACAACAATGCTATGACCATTCTTATGACTGCAATACGAACTCCATTATGGTGGGGTTCGAGCATTGCAAGACTACCAAAGAATTGTTTGATGTACTTGATCAAATGTATGCAAACTCCAAATACTCTAAGAAGGACTCACTAAAGCAGCAGTTCGAGAACTTCATTCATATTGCTAGAGAAACCCTCAGCCAGTAGTACTTCAGGTATATGGATCTTATCTCTTCTCTTCAGTCTGTGAAGATCACTCCCGAACTCAGAGATCTTACCAGAAAGTTCATGAGTGCTCTTCTAAACGAGTGGACATTCTATTGTGTCTCTATCAAGAGAACATAAAACTTAAACACTCTTACTATGACTGAACTCTACGGCATCCTTGATGGATATCGCCTAGAGATGGAGAGTAAGAAGGGCCACCAAACAAGCAGACCCATGAGTCTTCCTACTAGCAACACTTTAATGATTGCTGAAGGCTCAATACCCCCACAACCTCAGTACTACCTGACCTACCAGCAGCCATCCTGCTCTTCTGGACCATACATCACTTTTCCGGAGACTCCAAGGTCTCAACAGGCTCAACACAATTACTTCCAGGAAAGTTGTGCCTTTGTCTCAGGAATTGGACACTCTAGTGACTTTCAATATTGCTTTGATGATCTTAGGTGTTTCATTCCAGACGATGTAGAGTACGTGGACATTGTCCAACAGATGGCTCTTTTAACTTATAGAGCGAAGAAGTTCTTTAAGAGAACTGGAAGGCAATTCCCTCAAAACCCAACTACCAGCAAGTTTGGGTTGACAAGACCAAGGAAAGTGCTATAACTGTAACCAACTCGGTCACTTTTCATGGGAATGAAAGGCTCCTAAGACCAATCCAGGAACCCCACAGGCCTCCACACATCCCTCAACCTCAAAGCCCACTGAAAAGTCAACTGAAACAGCTGCAACGGCTCAAGAAGTTGACTAGAGCTTCATGGTATAGGATGTGACTCCTGCTCAAGCTCTCATGGCCGGAACATATGATGCCCAGGTATATGAACATCTCTGTACTCCAGCCTATATAGCTAAAGTTAAACTTTATCATGATTACAATATGGAAACGAGATCTGATACTGAGTCTTTAAATATATTAAAATCTGATTTTAAGAGAGCTGAATATGACTACCAAAAGAAAATTGAGGAGTTAGAGAAAACTGTGTCCTTTTAAAACATGAAAACACCAACTACAAGACTCAAATCAAGGATCTGATATCCAAATGTCTGAGGCTCAAGCCCAACTTATCACTACTGAGGCTCAGGCCAGGAAGTATGCTATTTCTGAGCAGAACTTCCAAGCTATTCTTGCATCATCCTCCCATTCCAAACTCTGTTATCAAAACAAAGGAGGGTTGGGAACCAGTGAAATTGCTCCACCACACTCTTATAAGTCTATTAGACAACCTAGATGTGGTACTGAGGAGCAAGAGGTTCCAACTGCTGACCCTTCCTCACTAGAGTTGAAGGATGAAGCAAGAATAGTGGCCACCACAGGGAAGGAACAGGTAGATGTACCCATCTCCTCTTGTGAAGATCAAATCCTAACCACTAAGGCCAAAAGAAATAGAGCTAAAGCTGCTAGAAGAACTGCTAAGAAAGTGGCTGAGTCCAAGCTGAAGATTGACCCAAAGCAGAAAGGTGTCTTTATCTCAGCTGGATTCCAAGTGTTAGGTACTTCTGATTCACGAAAGGAGTGTAATACCAACACACTTGTCCTACCAAAGGATCGGAAGTTGAAGGGAAAGGTTGCTGATGAAGAGAAGAAGCCTAAGAAACAGCAACCCTCACATTTCTAAAAGACACATTATGCAAATAATGTTAGAAAAGAAGGAGTCAGGGAAGGTTTCACATTTGGACCTTTTCAAACGGTTCAAGTGAAGAAGAAGGGAAAGCTAGTTTCCGAAGCAAGGTTGCTTTCGAAAGAAACTCCTTCTTCCGAAGGGAAAATGGCTTTAGAAGCAAAAGCTACTAAGGTTCGGAAGTACAAGAAACCTCCCTTGAAACCATCTCAGAAGAAGACTACTTCGAAAGAAAAGGTGGTGAAGGCTTCTTTCAAGAGAAAGAAGCGTCGGAAGAAGGCCATGCTGCAAAAGCTTCAACAAGCTCATCCTCCAAGATCAACCAAAGGATGGACTAGAAGATCAAGGAAGATGCTGTAGGCCAAACCTCTTCTTCAAAGACCTCTATTGAACCCCCATGCATATCTTTTGGTTCAATTATGTCATTATCTTTGGAAGAACCCAAGACCAGCAAGGCTTGGGCTTCCAAACAAAACTAACATTCTCATCTTATGTGCAGGGATATCCATATAACAAGAACAACAATGTCTGGATTGTAGACAGTGGATGCTCCTGGCACATGACAGGGTACAGATCTTTCCTTCAACAGTTTCAGAACTATGATGGAGGTCCTGTCCAATTTGGAGGTGAGGCTTGAGGATATATTTCTGGCAGAGGGAGTATATCCAATGATAAATTAAAGGTTGACAAATTTCACTTTGTCAACAGCTTGAACACAGTCTATTAAGTGTTTCTCAATTCTGTGATCAAAAGCACCAAATGATTTTCATAGAAGATGAGTGCATTATCCTCAAACCAGGGATGACAATTCCTCCGGAATTGGTGCTTCTTAGATCTCCCAGGAAAGGGGATATGTACAAGCTGGACATGAACAATGCTTCCCCAATGGGTGAAGTATCATGCTTTATTTCCAAAGCTGATAGTGATGAGTCAACACTATGGCATAAACGTATGTGTCATGTAAATTTTAAGACAATGAACAAATTGGCTAAAAATAACTTGGTACATGGTTTTCCTAAAAAGGAGTTTTTTTGCAAGGATAATTGTGTTGCATGCCTAAAAGGGAAACAACATAGGACATCTCACAAATCCAAATGTGTTAACTCTATCACTACTCCATTACACTTTTTGCACATGGATCTCTTTGGTCCCATAAGTATAATGAGCAATGGAAGGAAATCATACTGCCTTCTGATAATTGATGATTTTACAAGATTCACATGGGTATTCTTTTTAAGAACTAAAGATGAAACTACTGAAACATTGAAATCTTTTATTCTTAAAATAGAAAATCACATTGATCACAAGGTTAAAATAATTAGAAGTGATCAAGGGATTGAGTTTAAGAACTTTGTTCTTGACTCATTTTGTAACTCAAAAGGGATTGCCAGACAATATAGTGCTCCCAGAACTCCTCAACAAAACGGTGTTGCTGCGAGGAGGAACTAGACACTTATTGAGGCTGCTCGAACTATGTTAGTTGATTCAAAACTACCTCTAACATTCTGGGTAGAGGCAGACAACACTGCATGCTATGTGCAAAACAGAGTTCTTGTAGTTAAGCCACATGGAAAAACCCCTTATGAGCTATGGAACAAGAGGCCACCGTTCATTGGCTTTCTGAGGTCCTTTGGCTACAGGTGTACCATACTTAACACAAAAGAAAATTTAGCAAAATTTGCTGAAAAGTCGGATGATGCTATCTTTGTTGGATACTCTTCCAGCTCCAAAGCTTATAGAGTATACAACAGTAAGAATCAACAATTTGAGGAGTCATCCAATATAGTTGTTAATGAGCACACTCCTTGTGTTAGGGGGAATGGACCTGATCATATATTTGATTTAGAATTGTTTCCAAACTATTCTAAACCATCTTGTGAGAATGTTTCAATTGGAACAGGTGCTCAAAATGATGCTGATGCTACTGCTGACGATCAACTGTTTGAGCTACCCAGACCTAGTCAAATTTCTCCAAGTGCTGCAATACATTAAGCTTCCACTATTCACAGATCTGACATCTTAACCATTTCAAGGAATAGTGAAGATTCAACAAGTGAATCTCTTGTTGAGCCTCAAAACTCATCAGATGATCCACCACAACACCAGGCCGAAGGAATAGTGTTTTGAAGGAATAGGCAACTGGTAATACTACTTCACAGCCAACCATTTATGATGTTTCTCACTCATTCAATCAGTTCTCATTAATGATTTTGAAATAGCAGCTGGACAGAGTGTTCTAGTTCCTGAGCAGAATATGTCCAACCTGGATCTATCTCTGCAACTGGAAGTGATCCCTCATCTTAGGATTCATAACACTCATCCAACTGAGAACATCCTAGGGGATGTCTCTGAAGGTGTGAGAACAAGAGGACAGACTCATCATGGGAATGTTGCTTGTACTCGTGCTTTTTATCCCAGATGGAACCAAAAAGGTAGAAGATGCCTTGAAAGATAGTAGCTGGCTTGAGTCGATGCAAAAGGAGCTGCTTCAATTCAAGAGACAAAAGGCATGTGACCTATGTCAGCTACCATCTAGTCAAGTACCAATAGGCACTAAATGGGTTTTAGAAACAAGAGAGATGATAGAGGCTTGATCATCAAGAACAAAGCAAGACTTGTAGTTAAGGATACACACAAGAGGAAGGAATTGATTATACTGATGTCTTTGCACTTGTTGCAAGACTTGAGGCAGTTAGGATCTTTCTTGCTTATGCTGCATCCAAGGACTTGACTGTCTACCAACTTGATGTGAAGTGTGCCTTTCTATATGGGGATATAGATAGGGAAGTCTATGTATGCCAACCTCCAGGATTTGAAGACCCGTAGCACCCCAATTATGTGTGTAAATTGGGTAAAGCTCTATATGGGCTGCACCAAGCACCTAGGCTATGGTCTGAGACTCTATCTTAGTTTCTTCTGAAGAATGGCTACACTAGAGGTACCATTGACAAGAATTTCTTCATCAGAATGTCTGGAAAGGACATTTTGCTTGTTCAAGTCTATGTCAATGACATCATATTTGGTTCTTCAAATGACCAAATGTGTAAGGACTTTAAGATCATTATGAAGAGAAAGTTTGAGATGAGTCCATGGGAAAAATGGACTTTTTCCTTGGAATTCAGGTAAAGGAAAAGAAGGAAGGGTTTTTCATTAATCAATCTAAGTATGTCTCTGACATCTTAGAAAGATTTGAGATGAAAGATTGTAAGCCTGCCAAGACACCCATACCCAGAAACCACAATCTATGTCCTGACCTTGAGAGGGAGGATACTAATCAACATCGGTATAGGGTGATTATTGGTTCTCTGATGTATCCTACCGCCAGTAGACCTAATATCATGTTTGCTAGCTGCATCTGTGCAAGATATCAGGCTGCTCCAAAGGTGTCTCATCTAGCTGCTGTTAAGAGAATCATCAAATACCTTAAAGGAGCACCTAAACTAGGTCTCTGGTATCCCAGAAACAATGATTTCAATCTCTATGGATACTCTGACAGTGACTATTGCGGCTGCAACATTGACAAGAAATCAACATCAGGTGGATGTCAATTTCTTGGTGGAAGGATCATCTCATGTCAATGCAAGAAACAATCCTGTTTCTCTACATCAACTGCTAAAGCTAAATACATTGCTGCTGCTAGCTGCTATGCTCAATTGCTATGGATTCAGAATCAGATGTTAGACTATGGATTCAACTTTATGAGTACTCCTATCCATATTGACAACAACAGTGTTATCTCCATTACTGAAAATCCGGTGAAGCACTCCAAGACAAAGCATATTGACATCAGGTACCATTTTATTAAGATATTCATGAGAAAAATCTGATTAAGTTAATCAAAGTTAACTCAAATGAACAATATGCTGATTTGTTCACCAAAGCTGTTGATGAACAAAGATTTAAGTATCTCATAATAGCTATTGGGATGATAAACATTGATTAGCCTAACTCTTTTGAAAACCTTTTTGAATATGTAAGTTTATGTCAATACAATTTAAGCCCTGTTACAAAAAGTCTCTCTGAAAATTTCTAAGTGTAAATTCCTTCCGAAGAGAAATTAACCCTCGGAAGTATTTTTATATCTTCCGAAGCAAAATTTCTCAAAGGATAATTTTCTTCTCGGAAGAGTTTTTGGTCTTGGAAGAAGCGATTGATTACATATCAGATCTTCTTCCGAGGTATACACACTCTCCATGGGGAAAGCAATCCTAACCTTCGGAAGCAAAGTCTTTGCTTCAGAAGTAAGATTGCCTTCGGAAGACAAATTACCTTCGGAAATGTTTTACATTCGGAGAAGAGAGATTCTAATGTGTAACGTAAATCTCTTGGGCCCCACATTGTAAAAAGCAAAGATTTTGTTAATGATGTCGGATTATTTACTGAATTTAACTTTACCGCCACTGTCATTTCATCCACTAAAACATCACATCACCTTATCGTAACCCCCATTACCGCATTTCCACCCTTTTTTAAATAATCTCGACTATTAAATTTTATCTTCTTACTTGAAATTTTTATTGCCCTAGAAATTTCTCTCCACTCCAACTTTACCCAAGCTCAAATTCATCTACATTCACCTTTCTCCAATGGCACTTAACCCTCACACACCAAGTCACACTACTTGATTTTTCAAGAGATGTTGACTTCTCTGATATCATCTCCTTTCTCACCCAATCACCTTACTACACAACCCTTACCATTAACCCCACTGTTTACTCCAACCAAATGGTCGAATTTTGGGGAAATGGTCAAGCCGAAACCCTAAATGGGATTCTTGTACTGAAGTCCAGCATTTGTGGACAGGATTTGATCAGTACTGAACAACTCATCAGGGAGCATCTCAAGCTTCATGATGAAGGAGCTCCTACTAAATTCTCTAAGGAAGATTTTGACAGTACTTACATCCTAATGGGATATGGTGGAGACATAAGCAGGTCGACAGTCTACAAGTTTAACTTCTCTTACAACTGGAAGTTCCTCCTGCACATTGTCCTCCACTTTCTGTCAAACAAATCTGGGGGATGGGATCAAATCCCGTATGAACTAGGATGCTTAGTTCATGGATTGGTGAGAGGCCTGCACTTCAATTACTCAGGATTTGTGTTCACCAATCTGATTGGAATCTTCAAAGGGAGACATTGTTTATCTATCCCCGATTCATTCAACACATAATCAACTGTGAGTTGTACCAGAGTATGCTTGTCTGTGCAGCTACTCTAACTATCCCTCACATGAGGCCTACCATCTTCAAGACTTTGAAGAAGGGGTCCACCAACTTCACTAGAAGGTACACTACTCTGCTTCCAGGTATGATTGAGCGCATAGCTCCTGGTGACATCCCTGTTCACTCCATAGGCGATGAACCCACACCAGCAACCTCCACCATAATGCCAACACTTCCTTCTCCACCCATCACCATCACATACTAGAGACTCCCCAAATGAACCCTTGTTTAATCTATTTCGATTGAGCAAGCTCCTCCTGTTCAATCCAAAAGGACTAGAGTGGAAACATGGGCTCCCACTTAGTCTGAGGTCTCTCTATCCTTCTCTTTTGACCTCAATTTGGGTTTTGAGTCTCTTCAGTCTCAAACCCATGAGCCTGACACCCAAACCAACAGCCCTCAAGATGAGTATTTACACTCTTCTGAGCAGCCAACAAGGGACAGCCCCACCAAAGGCTCAATGCCTGTAGACATTGACCAAGGTCCCGGGTCAGTAGGCTTAAACTTCCTATCTTTTATTGACCTTCTCTTCAAAACTGATGAAGAGATAACATCTCTCCATGACAATGAAGTTGATATACAACACCCTATTCAAGATCAACAGAGCCTAGAGAAATCCCTTATCTCTAGCCCCCATCAGCAACCTATAACTGAGGTGAGTCCCACTGATGTGGAAGGGACTCATGTAGATTCAGATGCCACTACAGAAGGTGCCTCAATGGACCTTATGGACAGTGGTAACATATCTCAGACTGAATCTGTGGCAACCGAGCCTTTTGATGACTCTGAAAGACACATCATTATGCACGGGATACAAGGGTCCCAAGAAACCACATCTGGTGGTGAGGTTGAGCACTAGGTATGTTACCTCATCGCCTTGTGATTCTTCAAAAGAAGATGAGGGAAGCATGCAACTCCTCATTAAAGACCTTCTATCTAAAGTCTAAAACCTTGAATCCTTGGTTAGGACTTTAGATGAAAGGTCCACCACTTAGCAACTTGAGATTGACAATCTCAAGGCTAAACTAGCTGAGAAAAAGACTGAGAGATCTGTTAGGCATGTTCTTGTTTAGGTCTCATTGACCTCTTCCTCCAGCTCATCTAGCTTTCAAGATGATGCTACCAAAAAGGGGAGAATGTTCAGAGACAAACACTTGAGGACCCACAGATTCATACTTCAACTTCAACATCTTCTACTCCTACCATAACTCTATCTGAGCTATTTCAAGTTGTACTTCAAGTCAACCCAAAGATGCTGAGTGATCTCTACAGACTCTTCACCAAGTTTCTGTTCAGATCCTCTACTGATCAGCCAAGCCAGATGCTGCAATGATTTACTTTGGAGCTGAAGAGCTTTAGAGGCTTACTGCACCTTCTACCACTATGGAAGGAGTTGGTCAACCTCACGTCCCCATGGAACCTAAGATTCATTTTGAAGGGGAAATGGGGACTGATGGCCCAACAACTAAAATAGTTGGGACAAAATCTGCATCTCCTCCAACTTTCAAAGCTGAAGTTAAAGCCTCGGAAGAACAAGCTGAATCTTCCGAAGCTGAAATGGGAGCTGCGGAAGGACTATTCAAAATGTCCGAGGAACTGATCATCATAGATGCAATCCTGGAAATGGCATCTGAGGTGAACAACGAGGACTTTATAAATCTACCTCTATCCTAGACACCCTCTCTAGCTTTCTCACAATCAGAATCCACTCTCCAAGAACCACCACAGTCAGGCTCTTCAAAAGATAACAAAGGGAAAAGAAACATGACTGTGGAAGAGCTTCAGGAAGAGGAGAAGATTGAGAAATTAAAGAAAGGAAGAATTCCAACTGAAAAGTTGATAGCTGCTAGTACAAAAGCAGCTGCAGCCAATCAGGAGGCTGTCAACAACAAGAAGATAAAAGAGATAACTGACCAGCTTATCCAATTAGGAGCTGCCAGTGAAGAAACACTCCTACTACCACTAGAGGAGTTGGTGAATCTGGAGAAGGCAACCCGGCTAAAACTTGAAGAAGAAGCGAGGTTGGCCTTAGAGAAAAAGAAAGAAGAACAGAAGAAGGCTGACTGCAGCTGAGGAGAGATAGGATAAAGTTCCTAACCTGCAGAGGCTTTAATCTTCAAGAACTCTCTCCACACAATGATGAGACGATCCTCTGGCTCTGCAACAAAGAGCAAGATCAAATGGAGAAAGAAAGAAGAAACGCTGCCAGAGAAAAGACAAAGGAGAAGAGGAAGAAGGAGGAAGAAGCAAGTGTCACTGCAACCAGGAAGCTCAGTGAAAAGGCCTGGATGAAAGACTATCTTCGGCCCATGGCTTCTCTAGAAGCCAGTGGGTCCCATGTCAGAGAAGACACTCCAACAGATTGTCAGTGAAATCAAGGCTGACATCGATTGGGAAAGAGAAAAGAGATGTACAGAAGGGTAAAGGGGATGACCTTCACTGTAACCTCTTAACCACAACTTGAACCCTCACCTTACCTTTCACTATCAAAACCGAACCCTTCACCCCTGAACCCATATCATTACCCACATCCACTTCATCACCCTAATCACCTAAACTTCACATCATTCAACCAAAAACACTTCCCAGAACCTCTAAACCACAACCTACCCAACTACCATCCAAACCATCCCCTCAACCTTCTCAACATCTCTCTCTTGAGGAGTTCAAGGCAATCAAGACCAAGCTCACCAACTGCACAACTTTGAGCGAAGTTCATGTGAAGAAGACTCTATCAATATCACCTATATTGATGGATCTTCATGTTCCCTCACAAGAGATAAATTCCTTGATTTTCCTAGAGGATCATTGGACCAGGCTGCTAGACTTCTAGGCCTCAACTCATATTCATTTAACGATGAAGGGAAGAAACTTAGAAGGAAACTAGTGACTCTGCTTGATACCAAGAAAGAGGACAAGATTCCCGGTCAGTCTCTTGTGCCTAGAAAGAAAATAATCCAGTGGAGGTTCGATGAAACTTCTCACAACTTTGTTGTGGAAAGGGAGAATGGCGAAGTCCACAGACTCAATTCAACCTCTTTACTACACTCCAGCAGATTTGATATTGCCGAGTTAGCAGAGATGCCATTCTCCAACCCCTCCAACTCTGAAACTGATGCACTCATCAGAAATCGTCTCAGCAGTCTTTATCTAGCCGAGCTAATTGCAAAAGCAAAGATTGAAGAAGATTTGAAGTTGAGAAGACAGGAAGACAAGGAAAGATCTCCCACCAAGGGCACTACCTTTCTATAGATGGTGGAGGGTCCAGAATTGGAACCTATAGTTAGATGGTAATATGATTACAGTTCCCATCAACTAACTCTTTTCAGAGGGAAACAACAGAGAGTACATATCATCCAAGGTGACAGACTGGACTTCCTGCCTACCAAGGATTTGTACAAACTTCTCAGCACCACATTAGGGAAGAACAAGGAAACAGATAAATATCCACTCTCCTTGGTGCTAAAAGTTTTGAGAAGCAGCGACAAGTGAGGTTTTGGTAGCATTAGCCTAGGGGGAGTTTGTTGGATCAAGAAGAAGGCTGGTGCAACCCAAAACAATTCACTTAGATAATTTTGGTACTACATGCAAAGGCTTTCGAAGCTAAGCATGGAACTTCCAAAGGTTGTAGAGTTCTTCCGAAGACAAAGTGAAAGATCAACTTCCGAAGATAGAGCTCTACTTCCAAAGTCAAGAGCATGCTTTCGAAGATCAAGTCTTAAGAGAACAATCAGAATACTACTTCTGAAGTATAATGAAAAGAAGAAGTTCCCAAGCCTTAGAAGAAGCAGCCTTAAAGGATCGGGATCTAGTTTGATCAATTAGATTAAGATTTGCAGCGGAATAGAACAAGAATTAGACGAAATTTAGCAAGAATAATATGAATATTCAATCAAACAGTGACGGTTATAGAGAGAGACAGTTTTCTGCAAAGAGAATTTTTCATTCACGCACAAGCTTCGGCTACAAAGAAATTAGGTCAACATTCCTTTTATAAAGGAATGACATCAGCTGATGTCGCTTTATAGTGACAGCTAACTGATTTATACAAACAACTGAAAGTAAACTAAACTACTGAAGATGTCCACAACACTAAGGACACCTTCACAAAAAGCTAAGTACAAGCTAAAATTACAACTACTGAAGTTATAACATCTGAAGTGTAAGAACTTCAGATGTTTTACATAAAATAAACTACTGATTACAAACTACTGAAAAGTAAACCATCACAACTACTGAAAAGAACTACTTCAGCTGTTGTGACAACTTCTGAAAACTTAGTCTTCAGACTTTGTCTTTACAGTTGTCTTGAGACTTTGTCTTCAGCTGTTGTCTTCAGACTTTGTCTTCCGACTTTTTCTTCAGACTTTGTCTTCAGCAGTTGTCTTCAGACTTTGTCTTCAGACTTTGTCTATATTAACAGCTGTTGTCTTCAGACTTTGTCTTCCGACTTTGTCTTCAGACTTTGTCTTCAGCAGTTGTCTTCAGACTTTGACTTCAGACTTTGTCTTCAGCTGTTGTCTTCAGACTTTGTCTTCAGCTGTTGTAGACCACTTCAGTTGTTATGATGTCTATGGGACTTAAAGGTTTTTCTGATTCTGCTCATTGGTCTTTTGCAACAAACTCCCCTGAACCAATGTAGTAAACACCTTTAAGATTATTGAAGTCCCACTTATTGGCAGAAACATTTTCTGGATCAGCTCAGAAATCACCAAATTAAGCTCAGGCCAGGGAAGAGGTTTCAGAAAGTTTGATTGGCAAAGGATGAATGGGAACTCTGTCTTGGGGAATTGGACACAGAGCTATTACCCCATCCATGAGACCTACTTCCCAATGATGAGTCTGTAAGACCCTCTAACATAGGCCTCAAGGAATACAACTTGTTCTTCCATTGTGAGTGCTTCAGCTTCACTTTCAAAGAAGAACTCAGGCCCATAGTACTCTAATAAGTATTTAACATTCTTTCCATTCTTTAGCTCCATAGTAGTTATTTCTCTGTATGCAAACTCATCAGGATGAGTACCTTCAAGTAACAACTGGAGCTCATTTCTTCTTATTTCTTCAAGCTTCTTGTAGATCAACCCCTTCTTTACCATTTTGTTTTCTAGTAAAGTTTGTGGAGTCATCTTAGACTTGTAAGCTCTCTTGAAGTCTTCAAGGATTTCCCAGGGTGACACTACAATGCCAACATTATCACAGCATCTACAGTCTTCTTTACTTGGCCATTGTATCGACTTGAATTTCTTTTTATGAATTCTATCACTTACTCTGGGGTGACCAGATTCTCACTTCTCACTCTCTCTCTCAACTGAATATGATATGAAATGTGATCTGAGAGCATACAACCTCTGACCAGTTTTCTTCATAACTTGTATGGATGAAGACTTAGGAAACCTTTATCAACCATCCTTAACAGCTGCTCATCATGTTGTTTGTGCTGTTCTTCTTCTTCAAGTTTGACTTTTACCATTTGCCTTTAGATGTCAGGTGTGATTGTTGTTGGTTGACTCCTTGGCTTAGGCATCTTTGTTTTAAGAATAGCAGAGATTGGTAGACTATCATCCTCATCATCATCATCTTCTTTCTTCCATCCTCAACACCCTTCTCTTCCTCTTGGGTGCATCATTGGTAGTGCTTTGAGTAGGTTTCTTGGGTAAAGAGAGTTGTTTTGAGGGTTGTGAAGTTGGTTGTTTGGTGTGGTAGATTGTACAGGCTGCTCTAGCATTTGGTTATGAGTGAGGCTTTAGATAACTTTGCCATATCAGACCTTTTCCCAGCACCAGCTTCATCAAGAGCTTCTATGATCAATCCTTTGTTGAATACTTCAGAAGACAGATTCTGGTGGTTATCTCCAAAATACTATCTCTGGACCATGACTTCACTTCAATGATTGATCTTCCAAATGCTTTGATATGAACTTATCATAGCTTCCAGCCTTTCCCTTTCTTTCTCACTACAACTTGCCATCTATGCTCAATCTCTTGAATCTCTAGCCTTCTAATTTCAAAGTCAAGTTTGGCTATGTCAAAACCTTGTCTGAAGAGTTGATCAATCAATGATCTTATCCATAGATCTACTATGTTGCTCATCAGCTTCTTTGATCAGTTCTTCTAACTTTTTCTCATCTTCAGTCTGTTCAACACTCTTCTTTCTCTTGTATGTGATCATCTCCTTTTCTTTCTTCTCTTTTTCTTCTTCCTCTTCAACTCTCTTTCTTTTGTCTACTTTCACTGACTTAGACTCCCCCTTTTTGTTGCATTGGGTTCTGGGGTTTGAATGTCCGAAAGTCTCTTAGAAACAACATCATCAACTAATATTTGAAAAATTTGAGGAAAGCCTCTCATCAATGGCTTGATGCATAATGTTAGTGATGATGGAAGTGATGAGAGGTAAGAAGGATTGAAAGGCAGCAACCATTGCTCAGAGGGTTCTACCTGAGAAATGGTGCTTGAATCAGAGGCTGGTGGCACAATTGTTGGGAGTGGCTCAGTGTTTGGGAGACCTTCAGAAGAAGCTGCCATCTGTTGGTGAATTTGGGCAGATGGACTTGATTCTTGTGACATTTGGCAAGCAGTTCTTGTAGTCTACATACCTCAGCCTCAAGTATAGTGTTATGGGCTAGAACATCAAAGAAAAAGCCCAGGTCATCATCAGTCTTTGCTGAATCATCTGACCTCTTATTAAATCAGGATAACCATGTGCTGAGTGTAAATCAGTATTCACATGTGCCCCTATTTCTTGGAACTGGGCTTCCTGCCTCAGGATTATGTCCTTCATTGGCAGTTGCCTCTGGTGAGGTCTTAGAGATGATACCACCTTCATCCTATTCATGTGCCAAAACAGAAGAAGAGACAGCCTCACCAGATGTTCGAATCTCCTCCTCTACACAAGGAGATTGAACTCTGTAATCCCTGTGCTGGGGTATCAGTCATATTATAATCCTCTCCCTCAACTGTGAGGTTTTCCCAATGGTAATAGGTTTCTGGGGAGGGGTACAGGAATGTAGTTGAGTCAGCACTTGTGCAATAACCACAGTTGGGCTTGTAGGGGTGGCTTAAGTGGGAGATAAGTGCAAAGAAGATTGCACTTGGGGTGAATGGTGCTCTTCAATGGCAATCTTCTCAAGTGAGAGAGATTCCAGTAATGTGGTTTCCCCATTTTTGGTTGCATCAGGATCCTGTTAAGAGGATACCTAAGCGGTTTCAGCTGGTAGAGTCTTCGAAACTACAGGGGGATTACTACCAGTAGTTTCATCCTGCCTTTGTGTTACAGGGGCATCATCAGGGGACTTAACTCCCTGAGTAGCCTTTTTGGTTTGTTTGGATTGTGGTTTGGAAGGGACTTGGATTTGGAGGATGAGGCTGTGGGTTCCTTCTGCTTGGGTTTTAGCAGTTTGGCAGCCTCTTTGAGTTGTGGGTCAGAGTTGTGCCTGGAGTATACCTCAGGCAAAACTACCACAATAGGGACTCCAAGGCCAACAGGGCTATTCGATTTTAATTGATTGATGATTATGGCCATAAGAAACCTTGGATATAATATCATCTGTTAGCCACAGGTTTCATTGCCAGATTTTAATTCCAAAAATATAACTTTAGAAAAATTAAGCTTTGGCGTTCAAGGATAGAATACAATACCTGCTACCACCTGGATGACATTTGATCCCATGAAGAGGATTTGGGGGAAAGCAAACATTGATCATATGAAAGATTAGGCGTTCAGCATCATGGAAGTGCTTCTTCAGAATGGTGGTAGCACTTAGGTCGCCCTCATACCCATGGTTGATGAATGATAGATCAGTGGTGCTCTTCGGGTATTTGGTGACAAAGGTGGCATCATTCAGATCTAGGGTTTGGCGAATGATAGCAGGAGTGATGACCACCTTCTTCTGGTTTACAAACGACTGGAGAGTGATCGCAACATCATTCTCACCAGTATGGAGAGTGCCATTGGTCTAGAATTGGCGAAGGGTATCGAGATAGATGGTTGGATTCAGAAGAAAAGCAGTTTGATAAGGGAATCAACCATCAGATCAATGGCAGCATCAAACTTAGTCCAAAAGGCCGATTTTGTGAAGTAGGCAACAAAGTTGTGTCATGGTTTGATTTGCATGGTCGCCATTAATGGAAGATGAAAGTTCTGAAAACGACTTATGAAAAGTTTGAAGTTAGGTTTAGGTATTTATAGGTTATGAAACGGTTGAAGAAAACAACTGAAAGTTTTGGTGTTAGTCATTAGTTGTTAGAAAACGACTGAAGACATGGTTTTAACTTTCAGATGTTATAAACAACTGAAGACTTGGTGTTAGTCATCAGTAGTTTGAAACTACTGAAGACTTGGTTTTGGCTTCAGTTGTTTTGAAATGAAACAACAGTTGTTTGAAACAATTGAAGAGTAAAATTTCTCATCAGTTGTTGTCGTCAATTCACAAATCTCAGTTGTTTCATGACCTTAACACTTACTCAGCAGACTATCTGATTTTCAGATGTTTCATTGGTCATCAGTACTTATCTGTTAGAACAGACATCAGTAGTTGTAACCACATCAGTAGTTGTAACTACATTAGCACTTTTCAACAAATAAAGTACTTTAGTACTTTTAAGTAATTTAGTCTTCAGTAGTTATGAAAACTGCTGAAGATAAAGTAGCTTATCAGTACTTATTTTTGACAGCTGTATACTAATGCTCATCGTTTTGTGAACTGAGATCATCAGTAGTTGTCAAATCATTCTAGCTGCAGCATACCAAGCCTTAGCACTAGATTTTGGAAAGTTGCACTGTCCAAAGGCTTAGTAAATATATCTGCAAGCTCATGCACACTAGGAACAAACTTTGGATCAATCAGACCTTTTACATAACAATCCCTGATAAAATGATGTCTGATCTCAATATGTTTGGTCCTAGAATGCTGGACAGGATTCGTAACACTACAAAGAGCTGAAGCACTGTCCATCAGTAAAGGAGTCTTAGTCTCTGTAATGTCATAATCCAGTAATTGATTCTGAAGCCATAGTACCTGAGATGTACAACTTACAGCAGCAATGTACTCTGCTTCAGCAGTGGATGTAGCAACTAAAGTTTGTTTCTTACTCTGCCAAGAAACTAAACAATTGCCTAGAAATTGGCATCCACCAGAGGTTGATTTTCTAGTTAATTTGCACCCTGCATAGTCACTATCAGAGAAAGCAACTAATTTGCAAGAGTGCCCAGTGGAATACTAAAGTCCTAGAGATTGAGTCCCTTGCACGTATCTAAAGATCCTTTTGACTGCAATCATATGGGATACTTTAGATGCAGCCTGAAATCTAGCACAGACATAAGTTGCAAACATAATGTCTGGTCTAGAAGCTGTAAGGTACATCAAGGAACCAATCACACATCTGTAAAGAGTTTCATTAACTCCTTTACCTTTCTGATCAGCATCCAGTTGTGTGGTGCTGCACATGGGAGTAGAACAGGGCTTACAATTTGGTAAATCAAACTTTTTCAACAGATCCTTTGTATATTTTGACTGATGAATGAAAGTTCCATCAGCCATTTGTTTGATTTGCAAACCCAGAAAGAACTGTAATTCTCCCATGGCACTCATTTCAAACTTTTATTGCATCAACTTAGTAAAGGCATCACACAACTGTGGATTAGAGGATGCAAAAATAATATCATCTACATAAATTTGAACAAGGAGCTTATGCATGCCTACTTTCTTAATGAACAAAGTTTTATCTATGGAGCCTCTAGTGAAATTGTTTTGAAGAAGAAAGTTAGATAGTGTTTCATACTAGGCTCTGGGAGCTTGTTTTAACCCATAAAGAGCCTTATCAAGCTTATACACCCAATCTGGATGTTTATGATCTTCAAAACCTGATGGTTGACACACATAAACTTCTTCTTTTATTTTACTATATAAGAATGCACTTTTGACATCCATTTGGAAAACTTTAAGATTATGGAAAGCAGCATAAGCTAAGAACAATCTGATTGCCTCCAGTCTGGCTACAGGGGCAAAGTTTTCATCATAATCAATACCTTCTTCTTGTGAAAACCCCTGTACAACCAGTCTGGCCTTGTTCTTGACAATTTGACCTTTTTCATCAGTTTTATTCCTAAACACCCATTTAGTGCCTATTGCACACTTACCTTGGGTTAGAGGAACCAGTTCCCACACTTGCTGCTTTTGAAACTGAAGAAGCTTAAGTTGCATGGCTTCAACCCATCCATTGTCTCTTAATGCAATATGATAGTTCTGTGGCTCTTGCTGACTGATGAAGAGAGCATAAAAGCAGAAATTGGACAATTGACGTCTAGTTGTAACACCAGCATTGATGTCACCAATGATCTGAGACATGGGGTGATTCTTCAGTTCTTGGTACTCAATAAGATCTATGCAAGGTGTTGTAGGAGATTCAGCAGCAACAGATGTTGATCCAGACTCTTGAAACCTAGAATGAGATAGCAATTCAAATGAAGTAGAGGATTCAGAGATCTAATCAGCATTTATTGTGGATGGAACTGCTGAAGCTACAGGAACATCAAGTTTAGTAGATTCAGGCAGGTGATCACTAAAGCTTGCATTTGTACCACCAGATGGATGACTAGTTGCAGGAGATGATGGATTCATAATCTGCAACAGCTGGAGACTGATAAGGAACATATTGCAGTATGTCCAAATCATATAACTCCACAGGGTTTTGTGGGATTTGTCCTTTGGAGATTCATTAAACTTTACATGCAAGGTTTCTTCAACTATCTTTGTTCTGCAATTAAAAACTCTGTATGCCTTGCAAGTAGATGAATACCCAACAAAGTACCTTGCATCCACCTTTGATTCAAACTTCTGAAGTGGATCCTTTGTGTTAAGAATATAACAAGGACACCCAAATGCTCTAAAGAAGGAAATCAGAGGAGCAAATGATGTAACATTTCATAAGGAGTCTTCATCAACCTCTGATTTACTAACACTCTATTTTGCACATAGCAAGCTGTGTTGACAGCTTCAGCCCAAAAGGTTAGTGGCAAACCAGAATCAGCCAACATTGACCTTGCGGCTTCAATAAGGGTCCTGTTCTTTCTCTCCACCACTCCATTTTGTTCAGGAGTTCTTGGAATGCTATACTGCCTCTTGATTCCCTTAGATAAATAGAATTCATCAAGTGTGTGGTTTCTAAATTCTCTGCCATTATCACTTCTCACACACTTGACAGAAAGGGAGTAGTGTTTTCCACATGCAACACAAAGTAGATGATGATTTGACCAGCCTCATCTTTTGAATGTAAGAAGAAAGTCCATACAAATCTTGAATAATCATCCATAATTACCAGACAATATTTTTTCTTTGCCATGCTCATCACTCATACTGGACCATAAAGATCCATATCCAGTCATTACAAGCAGGCAGTGGACTTTGGTTCTTCTATTGGAGGGAATGATACTTTATGTTGCTTTCCTTTTAAACAAGCAGAGCAGTTGTCATCACATTTGAACTCCTTTAATGGAAGACCTCTCACTAAACCATGATGGATAAGCCGGTTCATGTTTTTAAAATCACATGACCAAGCTTTCTGTGCCATAGTTCAGATTCCTGAGGAGAGGCCTTGGAGAACAGACATGGATGGCCTTTTAGATCAATTTTCTTTGATAAGTCTAAGGCATGTACTCTTCCAATCCTGTTGGCCTTCAGGAGAGTATATTCATCCAATATCTTGTCAATCATTCTCAAAATATTGGAACACAGAATCCGGCAGTTCTGACCGGTGAAAAGTGCAACATGCCCTTTATCACACATTTGACTGACACTCAACAAGTTGTACTTGAGATTCTCCACATGGTTAACATCATCAAATCTTATCTCACCATTTGACACAAAGCCTTTGCCGATGATGTAACCCTTAGCATCATTACCAAAAGATACAAATCCTTCTTTCCTTGTGAGTAGTCATGAAAAAGAGAACTACTCCTGTCATATGCATAGATCCTCCACTGTCCACATACCAGATGCTTCTATGGCATGCTGAAGAACCCTGCATTTGTATAACAAACTAGTTAGCTTTTGAGACCCAAACCATTTTGGTTTTGGGTCTGTTCTCATCAACAGATTTTATACTAACTGATTTTTTCATGATTAATAGCCTTTGAAGGTGGAGATGGTGTTGAAAAGGATTCCTTTGATTTTGGCTTAGTTTTCCTTTTCAATGGTTTAATCACAGGTACATCTATTTGGTTAACTCTCCCCAACAGATGTTGAACCATCATAACAAGTTGTGTCTGATTGGTTGTTAAAGCCTTTAGTTCAGCAGACACATCAGTACTTGTTTTTGATTGGTTCCTGTGACTCACCATGTCCTCCTTTTTGAAAGACACAGACTTAGTCTGGTGTTTTGATATTCCATGAGGAATACTTTCAGCTGTTTTATGATAAACCCCTTCCTTCTTTTTAGATTTTTGTAAGAACTTTAGGTTATCAGTTTGAGATGTTTATGGTACAAACTTGGTTTCAAATTCATCTTTCATTTTATTAATTTTCTTTTTAATGATTTTATCTTTGTTGAATTTGGAACCCTTTTTGTACCAACATTCATAAGTGAGATGATTGAATAGACCACATATTTCACGTGGCTTTTTCTTCATCTTCTGTTGTTCAACTGCTGAAGAAGATGAAATACTAAAGGTGTGTTCTTAGTGCTTTTTCCTCTCAGTACTTATGTTAAGTACTAAAGGATTTGTAACAACTGAAGATTTGTTCTTCAGAAGTTTTCTATCACTACTTTGGATTCCTGATAGACTCTTCAGCAGTTGTCAAACCATGTTTGTTTTCATTTAGTTTGAAATGCTCTTCAGGTGTTGTTACTTGCCCTTGAGTACTTTGAGTACTTTGTGAGACAACACCTGAAGTGCTCAGTTTTTCTTTGATCATGTGTTTATCAACAGTGAGACCATTACCAGATTGATTAGCTGAGGTACTAATACTGACTTCATCCTCTGATTTTGGATTATCACTTGAGGATGAGACACATGATGATGTGGTTTGGGAATTGCTTTCACCTTCGGATTTTACTTCTATCTTGGGAGTAAAATCTCTAGGAGGTACAGTGTGATTATACCCAATCCTAAACTTCACATTTGAAGCTGTTTGCTTGCTGAGAAGCATTTCAAACCCCTTGCAAGATGTTACCCAGCGTTCACATTCTACTTGAGTAGCTGCAAGTTTTTTCTTGAGATTCTTATGATTCTCTAAAATGACCTCTACCTTTGCCTTTTCATCACTGATTTGGCATTTTAATTTGTAAATCTCGTCATCTTTTTCATTTAAGACAAACTCAAACTCAGCTTTTCTTTTGGAAATCACTTCTCTAGGTCAAGATTTTGATTAAGTAAAGCTATATTTGCTTCTCTAGTTGAGACAAAAGCAGCTATGCATGACTCAGAATGCAACTTGGCCTTAGCCTCAGAAGATACCTGTGGTACCTGTGATGATGAAGCATTTGAGCATGAACCATCAGTAGACTCCAGGACCATAAGAGCAAGATTTCCAAAAGGATTTTCACCACCATGTTGACCAGCACCAGAAAACAATTGTTCAGGATAACCAGAAAGATCATCTGGTAAGCTACTCCAGTCAACAACTCCAGGTGTGAAAAAGCTTTGATATGATTGAGATTGATGTTGTTGATTTGATTGAGATAGTTGAGGCTCAGGTAGGGCATGTGGTTGTTAAGCTATGGGTACTGGAACCTGACTGGACCGAGGCATGTAAAAACAAGGATAAAGATATGGCATTGGACCTTGAGGGACAAAATATGCAGAAGATGATTGAATTTGTGAATGATGACCAGAACTGGTAGAATGTTGCCCTTTTTTTGTGAGCTATTTCATGGAAAGGTCACAAAGGGTGCAGAAGAGTTAGATCTAGATGATCTACACTCTCTTGCAAAATGTCCAAGTCTATGGCACTTGTGACACCTCAACTTGCTCTTGTCAAAACCAACTTTGGTTTTTCCAGAGAGACCAGAAAATTTTGTACCTGTCCTTTTGTAAAATTTTTGAGATCTGATATTGATTAATGCCATTTGGCTCAAAATATCCATCTCTTCTAGATCATCATCAGCAACTCCTTTCAAATCATCCATCAAAAAGCACAAATTATCACTACTACACCCTGAATTACTATTAACACCAACAAAAGCAGGATCTCCTCTGTTTGAAGAGAATCTATATGCTCATCATAAGAACTTTCTGATGCAGCATATTCTGACTCATGACCGACCAAAGCAGTATTCCCTGGTATAAAATCATCAGTGAGCTTCCCAGATGAAGCCAGTTTCCTTTTCTATTCTCTCTCTTTCAAATGTTAACAGTTTCCCATGAAGTTGGGTGAGAGATAGATTGTCCAGATTTGCACTGGAGCGTAGGACAATAGTATACGTGTCCCATCTCTCAGGCAGGGATCTAAGGAATATATTGTTCATCTGACTATTTGTATATTCATGTTAACCATTTTCAGCTCAGATATCAAATAGGAAAATCGCTCAAACTGTTGAGTTAGTGACTCACCCTTTCTATAGAGAATGTCTCATATTGCTGGGCAAGGATCTCTCTATTGTTTGCCAAGACCTCATCAGTTCCTCCAAATTGTTCTTTCAGAGCAACCCAAAGGTCATGAGCAGTTTCATGATGCATAAGTCTAGAATAGATTCATTAGGCAGTGTCATGGCCAAAATTCCATGGGCTTTAGTATCAATTACAAACAGTTTCAGATCTTCATCTGAGTATTGCTCTTTCTTCTCGAAACCATCTTCGCATTGGTTTCTGGATTACTCACCATAGGCTTATATGGTCCATGAACCACAGATTTCCAACAACCTGAACTATTGACAGACAGGTGATGGAGCATTCGGCGTTGCCATATGTTATACTCACTCCTAACAAGCATCGGAGGCTTTGTTGAGGAGCCAGTATTGTGAGGATCATTGACTGATGTAGCCATTTTCACTGATTCAAACAGGTTCAATGAAATTTTAACAGATCTAGCTCAAAAACTCAACAACTCAGTTTGAAACAAGACGAATCTCAAATTAATTCACCGAAAGCAACAGAAAATCAAACTCTATAACCAATTCTTGCAAATTTGCTAATCCGATCAAAATTAGATATCAAAAGAGTAGTTTCAATGATCAATTGTTAAATCGATCAATGATTAATCTGGCTTTGATACCATTTGAAAGGACCGGGATCTAGTTTGATCAATTAGATTAAGATTTGCAGCGGAATAGAACAAGAATTAGACGAATTTAAGCAAGAATAATATGAATATTCAATCAAACAGTGACGGTTATAGAGAGACAATTTTCTGCAAAGAGAATATTTTCATTCACGCACAAGCTTCGGCTACAAAGAAATTAGGTCAACATTCCTTTTCTAAAGGAATGTGACATCAGCTGATGTCACTTGATAGTGACAGCTAACTGATTTATAGAAACAACTGAAAGTAAACTAAACAACTGAAGATGTCCACAACAACTGAGGACACCTTCACAAAAAGCTAAGTACAAGCTAAAATTACAACTACTGAAGTTAACATCTGAAGTGAGAACTTAAGATGTTTTACATAAATAAAACTATTGATTACAAACTACTGAAAAGTAAACCATCACAACTACTAAAAAGAACTACTTCAGCTGTTGTGACAACTTCTGAGAACTTCGTCTTCAGACTTTGTCTTCGGCAGTTGTCTTCAGACTTTTTCTTCAGACTTTGTCTTCAGCTGTTGTCTTTAGACTTTGTCTTCAGACTTTGTCTTCAGCAGTTGTCTTCAGACTTTGTCTTCAGACTTTGTCTTCAGCTGTTGTCTTTAGACTTTGTCTTCAGACTTTGTCTTCAGCAGTTGTCTTCAGACTTTGTCGTCAGCAGTTGTCTTCAGACTTTGTCGTCAGCAGTTGTCTTCAGACTTTGTCTTCAGACTTTGTCTTCAGACTTTGTCTTCAGACTTTGTCTTCAGACTTTGTCTTCAGACTTTGTCTTCAGACTTTGTCTTCATACTTTTTCTTCAGACTTTGTCTTCAGACTTTTTCTTCAGACTTTGTCTTCAGACTTGGCTTCAGACTTGGCTTCAGACTTGGCTTCAGACTTTGTCTTCAGACTTTGTCTTCAGACATTGTCTTCAGACTTTGTCTTCAGACTTTGTCTTCAGCCTTTGTCTTCAGACTTTGTCTTCAGACTTTTTCTTCAGACTTTGTCTTCAGACTTTGTCTTCAGACTTTGTCTTCAACTTTGTCTCAGACTTTGTCTTCAGACTTTGTCTTCAGCTGTTGTCTTTACTTTGTCTTCAGACTTTGTCTTCAGCAGTTGTCTTCAGACTTTGTCTTCAGCAGTTGTCTTCAGACTTTGTCTTCAGACTTTTATTGGATCTTATATGCCCAAGACACATATAAGATTGATGTGGTTAGTGCGTCATGATCCAAGTCAGGTCATACCCAATAACAAGTTAGACAAACACCATCAAATATTTGTTTAATGATAGGATCATGCAACAAGTATAGACACCTAATTTAGAAAATTGGTTTTCTAATATTGCTTTTGTGTTAGAACAAAATTATATGGATGATTTTGTTCAAGAGAGATTTATTTGTTTCATTATTTAAAATGGTTAGATAATGACTTATAAAAGAGTGTTGTGTTATAAAATTACAACTAGGTTTTAATTTTACAACATGAATTAATAAAAGGGTGCAACTAATACAAAATAAAAAGTGTGGGAAAACTTTTTTTTTGTTTGAAGTTGTGGCCGCCCAAGGGCATTGGGAGACCCCCTTTTGTCTTGGTTCTTGTATGACTTAACTTATGCAACACACCACAATCAACTCTCCTAAGACTCTCTCTCACACACACTAGAAACTCTCTCAACTTGGCTGCATAATTTCAAGCTTGGAGCAGAAATATTGGGGCTGAAATTTCGAGTTCTAGTGAAGCAAAAGAAGAGGTTCTTTTGGGTGTAGCAACCTAACAAGCAAGGTGTTTGAAGGGCTTGGGGTATCACGGATTTGAGGCCTTCTTTTTGAAGATTAGTCACTCAAAAGCATCATCATCTTCATCTATTTCGATCTTGTTTTGCTGCTGCAAGGTAGTTTATGGCACTTCTTTATGGCTGTCCATAATGCTAGTTTTATGTCTTCCTTGCTTGTCTATTCACATATGATCCTTGTAAAATGGGTTTGTTTTATACACTAATATGGTCACCTAAAAACATATATTTCAGCTTTGAAAATCATTCAAAAACTAATATTATCCGCTGCGTTTTCTGAAAGTTTAAATGGTTAAACTACGTTTTATGTTCTTGCAAACCCTACAATGGCATCAAGAGCCGGTTATGTGGATGACTTGCTTGTTTTATCCTTTAAAATTGGTTTTAAGGATGATTATAGACTTGTTATAGGCTGTTTTTGGGCTGCTATGTTTTGTTTGAATGATTCCCCAACTTTCAAAGTCATATCACACATGCTTGTGATTAGATCTTGAAAGATATATATCATGATATGTTGATTGTTTGGACAATGTTTAAAACCAAAAATTCAGTTTATGTTGGCTGAAATTTGAAGGTTTTAAGTGGGGTTTCATTATATGTTTTGATGATGTGATCATTGGATGTTAGTGTGCATAACCTAGCCTTTGATCTTGTGTTGTTTGGATGCTTGCAATGTTTGTTTTGGTTGTTTTCTCTTGGGATTGTAATATTATTCATTTGTGCTTTGTTTAAAAATGTAACTTGTCTATTTATTCATTGGGATGTAATAATAGATTAGGAGCCTTTTTCCTTTTACTAGAAATATGTATTAGGATATATATTTTGTAAAAGAAGATGCTCGGGATGGAAGCACAAATGGAAGACACAAAAGAAGGACTTGAAGCATATGGATGCAAGTTCAAGTGGGAGTCCATCAAGACCCCTATTTTGTGTTGTTTTCAACCCTTAGGAAAGACCTAATGACCACACTTGTGATGGCAAACAAGTGTGGTCACAATAGTAGCTAAGGTTATGCACATTATGGTTGTTTATGCTTATGACTTGTTTGGATGTTTGTTATTTGTTTGTGTGGTTGATTTTTGACATGCATTACAAACTAATTTACAAACTTAACAAGTTATTAAAATGACGGTTCTTAATCATTAAAAGGTAATAAAAGGTTATTAATTGATTTAATGGTTTTAAAGATTAGAATTGGTTTTAATCAAAGGACCATAGGGTACCTTGTATTTGAAAGCATGCAAATACAAGTACATAGAGTTTTCTAAACTAATATTATGAAACCTCTTTATATTCATATCAAACAAGATTGACACCGTCCTTTTACACAACACTTGAGTCACTTGGGAACTCTTAATGGGATAAAGGTCACCTAACCATTTTGAGGGAACTTGTGATTTGAGGTGAGAATTCTTTATTTGTGGGATAAAGGTCACCTAACCACTAATTTTGGCAAACTCACACGTGTGTGTAAATAGGATGTCTTGATTTTCAAACCATGTTAAAGGATCACCTACAATATGGCTTCCAAATGGTGTTGATGGGATTAACGTGCCGACTTTACATATGATGTTTAAAGGTCGATCCCATACATCTAGAAGTTGCAAATGGTTGCAACCGTCAATCGTTGACCACCTTATTAATTTAAATCGTGGGATAAAGGTCACCTAACCACAATTTAAATGTAATGTTGGGTTCTAGATTTTAATATGAAAAGACCTTAAAAGGCATTTATTATTAAAATTACAATATCGAAAATACTAAAATAAAACTTTGTTAAAATTTTGTAGATGGCCTCAAATAATGATAATTCCGATAACTCATCCGCGTCCATCCAATCTCTACGAGCGATCCTCCAAAGGAACGTCTAAACCATAACAACTTCATCGATTGGTATCGAAACTTGAGAATCGTTCTGAAGCAAGAGAGAAGATCGTATGTTTTAGACGACCCTATCCCCAATCAACCTAGTGAGGATGATGAGGAGGCCTATAACGATTGGCTGAAATACACTGAGGACTCCGTCCAAGTGTCTTGTCTCATGCTAGCGAGCATGACTCCAGATCTCCAAAAGGAGTATGAACACCACGGAGCTTACGACATGATAACCCAACTGAAGGAAACGTTCCAACAGCAAGCAAGGGTTGAGCGCTTCAAAACGGTTCGAGCACTCCATGCATGTCGTATGGACAACAACCAATCTGTTTCATCTTATGTACTTAAGATGAAAAGTCACATTGACCGCCTCGAGAGGCTAAATTGTCCCGTCTCGAAGGAATTGGCCACGGATTTGATCCTCAATGGCCTTACGAAGAAGTTCGAGACATTCGTGTTGAACTACAACATGAATGCATGGGACAAAAGCATTGGTGAGCTTCACTCAATGCTCAAAACGGCCGAGGCGGCCATGGGTAAAAGGGTTTTACCCGTTCTCACCATCAATGAAGGTGGGAACAATAAAAGGCCTCATCCAGCACCCAAGGCAAGGTTGCAAAGGGTAAGGGACCCGCTTGGAGAAAAAGGGAAAGGGGTGGCAAGGGTGCCACCCAAACCACAAGAGAAAAAGCAAAAGGTTGCTACTAACGACCCATGCTTCAAGTGTGGGGAGATTGGACATTGGGAAAGGAATTGTCCTGTCCATCTCCAAGAGTTGAAAGCAAAGAGGGATGCCGGGCAGACCTCAGGTACAATATACATGATCCATATTGATTTAAACATGATATCCTCTAACACATGGGTATTAGATACCGGATGTGGAACTCACATTTGCAATTTGTTGCAGGGGTTCAAAAGAAGTAGTGACTTCAAGAAAGGGGATGTAAGCCTCTACATGGGCAATGGGGCTAAAGTTCAAGTTGAAGCCCGTGGTGACTACATCTTGAAACTTCCAAATGGTTTGGAAGTGATTTTGAACAATGTTTTGTATGCTCCTAGTTTGACTAGGAATATTATCTCTGTAGCCCTGTTAAAACAATTTGGATATGTATTATCCTTTATTGAAAATGATATTCATGTTTCTTTAAATGGTATGTTCTATTTTAAAGCCATTCCCATTAATGATATTTATGAATTGGCTCATGAAAATACTCTAAATAGCTCATTGTACCAAACTAACACCAAGAAACTCAAGTTGGACTTGAGTGATACCTATCTTTGGCATTGTCGTCTTGGTCATATAAACAAGAAACGTTTACAAACACTTCAAAAGAATAGTCTTTTAAAAACAAATGAATGTGATTCATTTGATGTTTGTGAATCTTGTTTACAAGGTAAAATGACTAAGGCACCCTTTAGTGGAACTAACGAAAGGGCAAAAGATTTATTAGGAATCATACATTCGGATGTATGTGGTCCTTTTAAGCCAATGACTATGAATGGTGAAAGATACTTCATTACCTTTACCGACGATTATAGTCGCTATGGGTATGTGTACTTATTAAGACACAAAGATGAAGCTTTTGAAATGTTCAAAATCTTCAAGAATGAGGTGGAAAATCAACTCAACAAGTCAATTAAAGTTCTCCGTACCGATAGAGGAGGTGAATACCTAAGTGATGCTTTCCAAGATCATATTAAGAGTTGTGGGATTGTCTCACAACTTACTCCACCTGGAACACCACAACACAATGGTGTGTCTGAGAGGAGGAATCGAACCTTATTGGATATGGTCCGATCTATGATGGCTAGAAGCACATTACCTCTATAATTTTGGGGTTTCGCTTTGCTCTTTGCGGCCCATATTCTAAATATGGCCCCAACCAAAAAGGTGGAAAGGACACCTTTTGAGATATGGCATGGAAGAGTTCCATCCCTATCATACTTAAAGGTTTGGGGATGTGAGGCTTATGTTAAGACTCCCACCCCAAACAAATTGGAAGTCCGATCCACCAAGTGTATCTTTGTTGGATATCCTAGAGATTCTATGGGATATTATTTCTATGATCCACTGGAAAAAAAGGTGTTTGTTGCCAGAAAGGGTGAGTTCTTAGAAGCAAAATTCCTTATGGAAGGAACTGGCAGTAGAATAGTGGTTCTTGAAGAGGATCAAGAACCACAACCCGATGCATGTTTTGTTGAAACTAGCACTCAACATGAGGATGTTGAGAATGATCAAGGGGTTGATCAATACACACAAGACGTTCGTAGAAGTTGTAGAACTAGTAATCCACCTGAAAGATACGGATTTTTCGTGGATGGGTGCTATGTGGTAGATTCAGATGAACCAACCACATACCATAATGCAGTATCCAATTCAGATTGTGACAAATCGCTTGAAGCCATGAACGTTGAGATGCAATCCATGTATGACAATCAAGTTTGGGAACTTGTTGAACCACCTCTTAACTCAAAGATAGTTGGAAGTAAGTGGTTTTCAAGAAGAAAACCGATATGCATGGAAACTTGGATACTTATAAAGCTAGACTTGTAGCAAAGGGTTTCACTCAAACTCAAGGGGTTGATTATGATGAAACCTTCTCACCTGTTGCAATGCTAAAGTCTATAAGGATATTGTTTGCCATAGCTGCTCATTATGATTATGAGATTTGGCAAATGGATGTCAAAACCGCCTTCCTAAATGGATATCTTGAGGAAGATGTTTATATGGTTCAGCCTGAAGGTTTTGTCAATCCAAAACATCCTAATAAAGTATGCAAGTTAAAGAAATCAATCTATGGATTGAAACAAGCATCGAGAAGCTGGAATCATCGTTTTGATGAGGAGGTAAAGAAATTTGGCTTCATCAAAAACGCTGATGAGGCTTGTGTGTCTAAGAAGGCTAGTGGGAGCACAATAACTTTCCAAGTATTGTATGTTGATGACATACTACTATTTGGAAATGACATTCCAACCTGGAAGGTGTAAAACCTGGCTTGGAAGTTGTTTTTCCATTAAGGATCTTGGTGAAGCCGCCTACATTCTGGGAATAAAGATCTATAGGGATAGATCAAGGCGGTTGATTGGTTTGAATCAAAGTGCATACATTGATAAGATCTTGAAAAGGTTCAAGATGGAAAACTCTAAGAAAGGTACCGTACCTTTTCAAAGAGGAACAATATTGAGTACGACTCAATGTCCTAGCTCAAAGGATGAGCAAGATAAAATGAAGGAAATCCCATGCGCATCTGCTATTGGATCCATCGTGTATGCAATGATATGCACTCGACCGGACGTGTCATGCGCCTTAAGCATGACAAGCCGTTACCAGCAAAATCCTGGAAACAGTCATTGGATGGCTGTTAAGAACATACTTAAATACCTAAGGAGGACAAGGGATATGTTCTTAATCTATGGATCTGGTGATGAGGAACTCGTTGTAAAGGGTTACACGGATGCGAGTTTCCAAACCGATCGTGATGATTCTCGGTCACAATCGGGATATATTTTCATTCTGAATGGAGGAGCGGTCTCTTGGAAAAGCTCCAAACAAGATGTGGTGGCTCTATCAACTACAGAATCAGAATACGTTGCCGCCTCATTGGCAGCTCAAGAAGTTGCATGGTTGAAGAAATTCATTGCCGATCTGGGGGTTGTCCCTTCCATTCAGGACCCCCTAGAGATCTTTTGTGACAATGAGGGTGCGATTGCTCAAATCAAGGAACCTCGTGCTCACCAAAAGACTAGGCACATTGAGCGGAGGTTCAACTACATACGAGATGAAGTTGAAAAGGGAAAGATATGTATTCGCAAAGTTCACACGGATCAAAACATTGCGGATCCTCTCACGAAGCTCCTTGAAAAGGCAAAGCATGAAGGTCATACTTGTGCCATGGGACTTCGATATTCTAGTGATTGGATTTGATATGTAAATTTTGTATGTGGATATGTGGAACTCTTTATTTGAATAAAATTACTTGGTTATAATGTTTCAATTAATATTCCAATTTAGCATGTTTAATCCATGAGTAAAATATTCACTCTAAATGTCCGTAGTCGTTCAAACTTGTGGAACAAGTATGAGGGTAAGACTATTATGAACTTGGATTGGTTGATATACATAAGGATGAATATAGAGCAATGGGTGCTACCCAGGTTCATGGATATTGTGGGATGCAAATATTGGACAGACCTGCATCTCAAATATTACTACATGGAATCTTTTGATTGATCATAAGTAAATTTGAGTAAAGGCGAATATCATTTGGTATCCTCATACCTGAGATACATATTGGGTTTTGATATTCACCAAGTGTTATACCTTGAGCTTATTCTTCACTGTCTTGAAATAGTGGACAGTACATAAGGGTATGTTCAGGCATGACACGAGGTGTTTGTGAGAAACGTATGTAGTCAAGATGGAATTTGTTCCTCTTATTCGTTGAGAGTTAGATGTCTAGGGCCTGATTAAGTTAAATCAACAAGGAATGATCATTTTGTGTCCTTGGAATTAACATGACATCTATGACAAAAGGATAGATGATTAATTCACCTAAAAACATTTCAAGTATGGTACTTGAAGAGGATGATGTTATTGAATGGCACTTAGTCATACGTATTAAGGGTAGTAAACGGTTGTTAGGCGGTATTTACTACTTACATCAATCTTCTATGAATCTTGTGCAAGTGGGAGATTATTGGATCTTATATGCCCAAGACACATATAAGATTGATGTGGTTAGTGCGTCATGATCCAAGTCAGGTCATACCCAATAACAAGTTAGACAAACACCATCAAATATTTGTTTAATGATAGGATCATGCAATATAGACACCTAATTTAGAAAATTGGTTTTCTAAATATTGCTTTTGTGTTAGAACAAAATTATATGGATGATTTTGTTCAAGAGAGATTTATTTGTTTCATTATTTAAAATGGTTAGATAATGTCTTATAAAAGAGTGTTGTGTTATAAAATTACAACTAGGCATTAATTTTACAACATGAATTAATAAAAGGGTGCAACTAATACAAAATAAAAAGTGTGGGAAAACTTTTTTTTTGTTTGAAGTTGCGGCCGCCCAAGGGCATTGGAAGACCCCCCTTTTGTCTTGGTTCTTGTATGACTTAACTTATGCAACACACCACAATCAACTCTCCTAAGACTCTCTCTCACACACACTAGAAACTCTCTCAACTTGGCTGCATAATTTTGAGCTTGGAGAAGAAATATTGGGGCTGAAATTTTGAGTTCTAGTGAAGCAAAAGAAGAGGTTCTTTTGGGTGTAGCAACCTAACAAGCAAGGTGTTTGAAGGGCTTGGGGTATCACGGATTTGAGGCCTTCTTTTTGAAGATTAGTCACTCAAAAGCATCATCATGTTCATCTATTTCGATCTTGTTTTGCTGCTGCAAGGTAGTTTATCACAACTTCTTTATGGCTGTCCATAATGCTAGTTTTATGTCTTCCTTGCTTCTCTATTCACATAAATGATCCTTGTAAAATGGGTTTGTTTTATACACTAATATGGTCACCTAAAGAACATATATTTCAGCTTTGAAAATCATTCAAAAACTAATATTATCCGCTGCGTTTTCTGAAAGTTTAAATGGTTAAACTACATTTTATGTTCTTGCAAACCCTACAACTTTGTCTTCAGACTTTGTCTTCACACTTTGTCTTCACACTTTTTCTTCAGACTTTGTCTTCAGACTTGGCTTCAGACTTTGGCTTCAGACTTGGCTTCAGACTTTGTCTTCAGACTTTGTCTTCAGACTTTGTCTTCAGACTTTGTCTTCAGACTTTGTCTTCAGACTTTGTCTTCAGACTTTGTCTTCAGACTTTGTCTTCAGACTTTGTCTTCAGACTTTGTCTTCAGACTTGTCTTCAGACTTTGTCTTCAGACTTTGTCTTCAGACTTTGTCTTCAGACTTTGTCTTCAGACTTTGTCTTCAGACTTGTCTTCAGACTTTGTCTCAGACTTTGTCTTCACACTTTGTCTTCACACTTTTTCTTCAGACTTGTCTTCAGACTTGGCTTCAGACTTTGTCTTCAGACTTGGCTTCAGACTTTGTCTTCAGACTTTGTCTTCAGACTTTGTCTTCAGACTTTGTCTTCAGACTTTGTCTCAGACTTTGTCTTCAGACTTGTCTTCAGACTTTGTCTTCAGACTTGTCTTCAGACTTTGTCTTCAGACTTTGTCTTCAGACTTTGTCTTCAGACTTTGTCTTCAGACTTGTCTTCAGACTTTGTCTTCAGACTTTGTCTTCAGACTTGTCTTCAGACTTTGTCTTCAGACTTTGTCTTCAGACTTTGTCTTCAGACTTTGTCTTCAGACTTTGTCTTCAGACTTTGTCTTCAGACTTTGTCTTCAGACTTTGTCTTCAGCTATTGTAGACCACTTCAGTTGTTATGATATCTGTGGGACTTAAAGGTTTTTCTGTTCTGGCTCATTGGTCCTTTTGGTCCAACACAGCCTCTTCCGAAGTATAAGTGGCTTCGGAATTACTTGTTCTTCCAAAGCCATTTAACCTTCGGAAGACAATGCTATGAACCAGTGGACACAAGTATGGTCCCTGACACTCTGCTGCAGACCTCTGATACTGCATGACATCTTTCTAAAGAGCCATGTAGTTGACCATACTTTATTCCACTATTCACCTTTTATGATAGTACATGTTACTAACTTTAGTTGGTGACAAAAGGTGAGTTAGGGACATGTCCTGACTACCATAACTTAGATAAGACTTTATCCAAGATACCTTAAACTATAGTCTTGTAGTATAGACTTTAGTTAAAGGATCCTAGCTAGTATCAATGTATATCTGGTTGTAGGTAGTATTATATATAGGTTCTCATTGTAACTCATTCCACACTACTTGTAAGAGTCTTGTATTATTTGAGCTGAGAAGCAATATATAAAAGTACCTTGAAAATTACCTCTTGTGTTCCTTATTACTTGCTACATTTTGATCAACTCTTAGTGACTCTATCTTTGTCCGAGTGTTGTTCAAAGTGAGTTTGAGAGTAAAACTAAGTGTTAAGTGACCTTAACTAATCCTGCACTTGGTACGGTTATCTGAGCGAACTTGCCTTACCTTCAGCTTGTAAAGTGACTCCAAGGTAGTTACCAGCTCTTTGAATGATTCAAATGTCTCTGATTTGGATTCCAGAAACATCACCCAAGAAAATCTTGAGTAATCATCCGTAACTACATAGCAGTACAAATCGCCGGCAATGCTCTTTGTACTAACTGGCCCAAACAGATCCATGTGAAGAAGCTCAAGAGGTAGGTCAATTGAGTGAACTTTCTTTTCCTTATGAGACTTCTTTGTCCGTTTCCCTTTCTTACACACAACACAAAAATCCGGTAATTGGAAGTTCTTAACTTTACTACTCGCACTAGATCATTTTGGATCAAATGATTCATCTTCCGTGGATTAATGTGTCCCATTCTCCTATGCTAGGAGATGGAGTCTTTCTCTGTTGCCTTTGACAAGAAGCATTGTACATTATGATCAGATATGGAGGCCTTTGATAGGTCCAAGACATATAAATCTTGAAGCTGACATTAAGACTTGGTCCTCTGAGATAACATAGTCCTTTTTCAAAACATAGCACTTCTTGTCATCAAATACAACCTTGAATTGTTTGTCACATATGTGGCAAACAAAAAGTAAGTTATTTTAAAGTTGTTGAACATAGTTTACCTTATCAAACTTAACTTTCTGATTTCCCACTTCACCTTGTGCAGTGATATATCCTCCTTTATTTTTAGCAAATGAAACGTGCCCCCTTTAATTTGTTTGACATTAGACAGGAGAGATAGGTTCCCAGTCATGTGCCTTGATGCCTCGCTATCAACAATCTAGGTATTTGTATAAGACCTATAGCGGACACCCTGCACATTTAAAGGAAATGATTAGTTTAGGTTAGGGACCAAGCTTAACTGGCTTGGCTGACCCAGAGGAATCACACATCATGAACTCAACCCACTGTCCATTTTGAGGGTGAGGGCATATCGTTCTTCTTCTTGTTCTCATTATCAAACGTTTTACTTGACGTTTCTTTCCATAAGCTAGTTTTGTGTAAGGCCTGTTTGTGATAAACAGACGATTGGCTTATGGTTTGAACTTTAGGTTCATTGATTCTTTTTGGTGGAGTAATTGAACTCCTTTTTGAAGAACTTGGTTTAGTGTCATGAAGATAAACTTTCTTTCTTGGTTTCTAATAATAAGGACAATTAGAAGCAATGTGTCCTCTTTTTCTATAATTGTAGCAGGATCTACCTTCTACATGTTGGAAAAAATAGTCTCTGTGGGGAAGTGTGTGATACCGGTGTGACTTTGGTCTGGTTGGGTTTGGACACTTCTTGTTTAGATGTTTTAATTTCTTTAACAAAACTAATTGTTTGAACGTTTTTAACATCTTTAGCCTTTTGTTTATTTGGACTGTGACGTGGAGCACGTGGTTGGTTAATTGGTTTGGTCGTTTTTGGTTCAGAAATAAACATGTTTGATCCTGACTTTACATTAACTTTTTCAAACTGTTCTTCAAATTCACCATAGTCATCTTACCTTTAAACTTCAAAGTAGTCTCCTTCTTTTTAGTGACAGATTCCACTGGTTTACTCGTGGAATCTGGATCACTAACTAGAGGAGTGGACACCACATAATCCTTAATAGGATTGTTATTTACTGGTCTACATTTAGCATTTAACACTATCTCATGTGGTGGTAGAACCACTTTTGTGACCCAACCCCTCCCCGTTATTTCGTTCTTTCACTAAGTGTTAAACTATATGAGAAGAACTAGTCCAGCTGTGTAGTTTTTGTTTTAGTGAGTTGACTTCGACTTCTAAAACTGCCTTCTCTTTCTTAGTTTCTTCTAGGGAGTTTAAGTAGAACTTTATGTCATTTTCTTGATTAAAAGCAACAACTTCGGTTTCCCTTAGTTATTTATTTGAAAGTTATATTTTCTCTTTATAACTGTGCTCATTGTGTTTCAAAATTCAATTAGCTTCTGTACACAGTTGTAAGTCATTTATTAAGCTATCATTGTGATATAATAACCTAGAAAATTTTAAATCTATGCTCTCTCTAAATTTGTTATATTTTTACAAGCATATTTTTCACAGAGTTGGTCTTTAGTACTTACCTGTGAACACTCGGTTGAATCAGCCATCAACGCAAAGTTTGACTCTTCAAAAGCTGGAAATTCTGAACATGTAGTTCTGAGATCTTCTTCAAGCAGATGATTGACCACATTTGCGATATCTTCATGATCTGACATCACTAGTTCAACTGCTATTTCACCTTCACTTGCAGTGTCATCATCCAGACCCTCAACATTTGCAATGTTTGACTCAGCCGGAGATACAAAACGAAAGGTCCAGTCTTGACCTTCGTCATCTTGTGCAATTAAAGCCTTTGTATCTTTGCTTGATAAGGCAGCTCCACTTGTGGGTTTGTCTTGACAATTGAAGGATAAGAAAGGATTCCCGTTACCTGTCTTCTTGGGCTTTAGAGATTCCCATTTGAAGTGCCCTTTTTCTCCACAGTTAAAGTAGGTAACTTTGGTTTTGTCAAAACCAAAAGTTGTATCCTTTATGGCTATCAAGTTCTATCCAGTCTTCTTCACAAACTTCTTCACTCTCCTGACAGCACTTGCTAAAGCCCACATAATGTCCATTCTTTCTAAATCATTCTCGTCCACCTGCTCGTAATCCTCATCAGCCAGATGGTAATTTCTGATCTTTCCTGCAACTAGACCGTCATAAGAATGAACAACCACAGCTAAAAGGTCCATATGCTCCTTTGCAACCTCTACAGTGATATTCCTAAGATTCTCAGTCTTCAACTTTGTAGCGTTTGCTTTAGATGTGATATATTGGGTACTAGATGACCCTGACGTTTCAGATCCTGAAGCTGTAGGTTAAGAAGGAGCGGTTGAACTAGACATACATGCCGTTTGAAGTGGAAGAGGATTTATAAAGTGAAGGATTCTAGTCACAGGATCCTTTCTGTGAACTGTATTTCATCCTCAGTTCATCCTCCCTCAATTTCAGGATGATATCGTTTATGTCTAATTTTGCCAGTAAATTTTTCTGTCTCAAATTAGACACAAACGAGTCCCGTTTCTCTAGCAGACCATCGGCAAAGCTTGAGACCTTATCTTCCACTGACATTGTGACTCCATGAGTGTGCAACTCACTCATTAAATGGTAGAACCTGTCTATGACATCATCCAAGCTCTCTTTACCCATCGAAGAGAAGTTATCAAACTCCTTCTTCAAAGCCTTTGCCTTTAGAGCTTTCAACGATGCATTCTCGTCGTATCGTTTCTCCAAGGCTTCCCATAACTTCTTTGTTGTTTATTCTCAAAAAACTGGTGGAATATATCCTTAGGTATCGACTGAGTCAACAGAGCATACACTTTCTTCTCAGCATTGTACTTCACCTTCTGGCTATCAGTCATGCCACCCAAGGTAAGTTTAACACCATCAGCACCAACCGACATGCTATAACCTATCTCGATTGATTCCCACAGATTGGGATCAACTCCATTTAGATATATCTCGAACCTTTGCTTCCATTGTGGGTAATCATCTAATGTTATAAGTTCATGGGGCTTATTGTGATTCCCTATTTCATTTTCCAGAAGCAAAAGATTTTGGATACGAGAGTCTCTACCAGCAGTAAACGCAGAGTACTAATCTTTCATTTCTATAAACTTTGAACTTTAACCTAAGACTTATTCACTCATGCGAATGGAGAGGTGCGAATGGAACAATCATGCAATTGAACAAATGCAGATGGGTCAATCGTGCGATTGGACAAATGCGGATAAACAACCATGTGACTGGATGAATGCGGATGGACAATGCCAATGAGGTGGTTCAGTTGTACGATTAGATGGGCGACTGAGTTCAATCATGCGTATGGGATGTGCGATTGAGTTCAGTCGTGCGATTGAGCCAATCGTGTGACTGAAGGCTGCTGTTTTTGAAAATTCGAAGGATTTTGATACTTTGACACAAAAACACAAGTTTTCAAGAACCCTAATCTGCCGTATGTCGAAAAACTTAAACTTTTAGATCTGGAGACACTAAAAACACTGTTTTACTCAAAAAAGATGACTCTTTTGAATGAAAAACGTGATTTTTGCATCAAAACTAATCGAATCACACACAGAATCAAGAGCCAAAGCTCTCATACAACTTGTTAGGACCATGTACGTACGGAGTACTAACTGAAAATGTGTGTATACTTGATCAAATAGTGCGGAATCCTATTTGATTGGCGATCCAATCAGTGAGAATGCAGTTTTGATCAATCTAAAGATTAATGAACTTATGAACGATTAGAACACAATCAACTACGAACTATGAAGTTGGAACAGGTTCTCTTGAGTCTCTGGACGACTAGGGTACGTATGAGAGTCGAAATTCTTGAAGTCTCTTTTTTCCACAAATTAGGTGGTATTTATAGGTTAGGGTTTGTCAATCGTACGACTAAATCATACGATTGGTCCATACACACGACTGAAGGTTCAGTCGTGCGACTGAGCCAATCTTATGTCTCAATCGTGCGACTGATCCAGTCTCCTGGTTCAGTAATGCGACTGGTCCATTAGCATGAAGTGTTCATGTGTATGGTCCATTAGCATGGTCCATTAGCATGAAGACTTCATACGATTAAGTTTAATCACATTTCTCAACTATTATTGACTAAGAACTATGTAAACAACCACAAACCTATATAGTTAGCTCAATATGCATTATCACACAATAAACAATGAAATATTAAACATTAATAGCATCAATCACATATTGCATTTCATTCAACTCATTCATTACACATATGTAAGACATGAAAGACATTTTATATTAAGCTTCTAAACTAGGTACATATGTATTAATAGGTACCTCAAAGGAGCACCAAAACTTGGTCTCTGGTACACAAGGACACCAACTTCAATCTCTATGGCTTCACTGATAGTGACTATGGTGGCTGAAACATCAACAAGGGATGTCAATTTCTTGGTGGAAGGATAATCTCATGGCACGGTAAAAAAGCAATCTTATGTCTCAACATATACTGCTAAAGCAGAATACATTGTTGTTGCTAGTTGTTGTGCTTAACTGCTATGGATTTAAAATCAGATGATAGACTACGGATTCAACTTCATGAGCCCTCCTATCCACATTGATAACAAGAGTGCTATATCAATTATAGAAAATCTAGTGAGGCACTCTAATACAAAGAATATTGACATCAGGTATCATTTCATTAGAGATATTCATGAGAAAAACCTGATTAAACTAGTCAAAGTTGATTCAAATGAACAATATGTTGATTTGTTCACCAAAGCATTTGATGAACAAAGATTTAAGTATCTCATTACGACTATTAGGATGATAAACATTGATTAGTATATCTCATTGGAAAACCTTTATAACATGTCTTGTCTTTGTCAAATACAATCTAAGCCTTGTTACAATAAGTTTTTCTTCAAAATTAGTTAAGTATAAGTTCCTCCAAACAGAATTTAACCCTTGGAATATTCCTTTGTTATCGTCCGAAGGAAAAATTCTTAATCTTGGTTGTATCTTTCGAAGAGACTTTAATCTCAAAAGTATATGACATATACTTTTGAATTTTGAAGACTTATTCAATTACAAGACCTTCTTACTCTCAAAAGTAATTTTTTTACCTTTGGAAGTAAGTATTGGCTTCGAAAGAAGAAACCACCTTCGGAAATACTTTTACCTACGGAAGTGACTTCACTTTCTAACGGAAACCTTTGGTCCCCACACTGTAAAAAAGCAAAGATTTTATCAATGATGTCGGAATCTTTTAAATGGTTTTTAATCTTTCTGCCCTTGTCCCATCTTATCCCAAACCATCACTTCACCTTATCCATCCGCCATTTTCACCCATTTAAATACTTCCGACTCACCACTTTAGTCTATGTACTACTTTTACTACCCAAAACACTCTTCCTCTTCAACCTACAATGCGTAAAACTTGATACCTCTGTTCTTACCTAACAATGGTGCTTAACCCTTAGCACAACTAGGTTGCACTCCTTGATTTAACCAAGGATGCTGACTTCTTAGATATGATATCCTTTCTCACCCATCTACCTATTACACTACTCTGACCGTTAACCCAGCTGTCTATTCAAACCATATGGTTGAATTCTAGAGCAACGGTTAGATTGAAACCCTAAATGGAGTTAGGGTTAGAAGGTCGAACATTTATGGCCAGGAGTTAATCATATCAGAACAACTCATCAGGGTGCATCTGGAGCTTCACAATGAAGGTGCTCCTATGAAATTCCCTAAGTCAGACCTCGATGACACATATAGCCAAATGGGATATGGTAGACATATGAGCAGCTCTATAGTTTACAAGTTTAACTTCTCATACAACTAGAAGTTTTTGCTTCATGTTGTTCTCCACTGCTTGCCAAATATGTCTAGGGAATGTGATCAAATCCTATATGAACTAGGTTGCCTAGTTCATGGGTTGGTGAAAAGCCTCCACTTAAATTACTCATGATTTGTGCTGCTCAAACTTATAGGGAACCTCCAGAGGGACACATTCTATGTGTATCCCAGGTTCATTCAACATCTCATAAACTATGAGTTGGACTAGAGTCAGCTTGTCTGTACAGCTACTCTGCCTGTCCCTCAAATGAGGGTAATCATCTTCAAAGTCTTGAAGAGAGTGTCCACGAACTACACTAGAAGACACACTGAGTTTCTTTCTATGTATGATTGAGCCAATGGCTCCTGGTGACATCCCTGTTAACCCCAATGGTGATGAACCAGCACCAGCAACTACCCTCATAATGCCAAATATACCTTCTCACATCATCAACATTACTTACCAGAGACGTTCCAAATGAACCCTTATTCAATCTCCTCTGATTGAACAAGTCCCCCCTATTCTACCCAAAAAGGCTAGAGTGGAAACATGGGCTCCCACTCAGTTTGAGGTCTCATCTTTCTTCACCATTTAGCTCATATGGTCATTGAGTCTCCTTAGTCTCAATCCTATGATCCCGAAACCCAAGTTGAAAACCCTCAGGGTGAGTCTCTATACTCCCCTGAGCAGCCAAAAAGGGACAACCCCGCCATAGGCTCATTGCCAATAGACATTGATCAAGGTCCCGATCACTAGGTATAACTGCCATATCCTTTACTAACCTATGGTAGGTTCTGATAAAGAGATCATGTCTCTCCAAGGCCGTGAGGTTGATCTAAAGAACCTTTCAAAGGATCAAGTGAGCCTAAGGAGACCTCCACTCTCTAGCCCACATTAGCAGAGCCAAACTGAGGTGAGTCCCACTGGAGTGGATGGGACTCATGTAGATTTAGTTGCAACTACTACATGTGACTCATTGGGGCCTCAGGACAGTGGAAATTGTTGAGACTGAATCTATTGCAACTGTGCTTCCTGATGACTCTGAAAGAGACATCATTATGCATGAGAAACTAGGGAGCCAAGAAACCACTACTGGTTGTGAGGATGAACATACAAGGAATATTACCTCATCTCTCGATGATTATTCTCAGGAAGATGAGGGAAGCCTGCAATTCAACATTAACGACCTACTCACTAAATTTTCAAACCTTGAATTCAGGGTTAAGACTTCAAAGGACAGGTCTGCCACTCAGTAACTTAAGATTGAAAATCTCAAGGCCAAACTAGATGAGAAATAGACCGAGAGATGTGTTAGGCATGTACCAATTCAGGTCTTATTGACTTCTTCCTCTAGCTCATCTAGCTCTCAAGATGATGCTACCAAAAAGTGGGAGAAAGTTAAGATACAAACACACATGGTGTCCAAAAGCTCAGCGCTTTCAATGCTCTCTTCCAGATATCCTACTCAACAATCAGAAGTTTCACTATCGGCCCTACCAGACAACATGTACCCCTGAGACTCATCCAATCATCCTCTACGTGGACCTAAGGATGCTCAAAGATATAATTTAGGGCTAAAGAGCTTCAGAGGTTGAATACACCTTCTACCACAGTTGATGGATTTAGTCAACCTAAGGTCCACATTGAACCAAAGATAGATTTCGAAGGGGATATGGAAATTGATGGCCTAGTAACCAAAATAGTTAGGATAGATAGTGAATTCCCACAGACTTCGTTAGCTGAAGTCAATGATACGGAAGAACAATTTCAATCTTCCGAAGCTGAGATGGAAGCTGCGGAATGGCTACACTACCTATCTGATGATCTTATCATCACGGATGTAATTATTGAAGTAGTATCTGAGGTGAATAGTGAGGACTTTCTCAAGTTACCCATCACTCAAACACCATCATCACCACAAGCTTCAGCTACCACTTACCAACCTGAATACTCTGCCTAAGAACCTCCAAACTCTAAAACTTTTGAAGACATTAAAGGTAAAAGGAAGCTGACTGTGGAAGAGCTTCTAGAGGAGGAAAGGATGGAAAAGTTAAGAAGGAAAGGAAGACTCCCCTCTAGAAAACTACTAGATGTAAGTAGTAAAGAAGTTGTAGCCAACTAGGAGGCTGTTAATAATCAAAAATGGGCGGAGGTAATTGACAGACTTGTCAAGCTGGGAGCTGCAAGTGAAGATGTGCTCCTCTTAGCTCTTGAGGAGCTGATTGAGCTGGAGAAGGCAGCAAGGTTGGCCTTAGAAGAAGAAAATTGGGAAAGAAGGAGGAAGCTAATTAACAACTTAGGAGTGAAAGCATAACTTTCCTAAGCTCTAGAGGATTCTCTCTTAAACTCAAAACAATGATATGATCCTATGGATTATAAACAAAGAACATGATAAATGGAGAAAGAGAGAAAGAGGTCCTCCAAGGAGAAACTGAAGGAGAGGAAGAAGAAGGAAGATGAAGCTCAGCATGCTGCCATGAAGAATATGGGAGATAAAGTCTACTTGAAGGACTATCTCAAGGCCCATGGCTTCTCAGGTAGGCAGGTTGGACCCATGTCAGTAAGACCCTGCAACGTACTATGAGTGAAATTAAGGCTGACATACGGCCAGGAAGAAGGAAAGAGATGTACTGAAGAGTGCAGGGGATGACTTTCACACCAAAACCTCAACTTGAACCTACCCCTTTCCCTTTACCTATCAAAATTGAACCAACCTCTGAGCCATACACCCCTGAACCAACATCATCAATGTTACCCACTTCCTCACCCACTCAATTCAAACAACCACCATAACTACCCATACTCAAACCTAAAACCTTACCTAGAATCCTATCCTCATCTACCAAACAACAACCCAAGTCATCCTCTCAACCATCTAAGCCTTTTTCCATATAGGAGTTTAAGGAGATCAAGAGGAAGCTCATCAATTGCACATCATTGAGCAACATCTCTTGTGAGGAGGGGATTGTCAAGTTGACTTACATTGATGACTCCTCATGTTCCCTCACAAGAGAGCAATTCCTTGATCTGCCTAGAGGAACACTGGACCAAGCTGCCAGACTCGTTGGCCTCAACTCTGACTCACTAAAAGATGAAGAGAAGAAGCTTAGAAGAAGGCTGGTGACTCTATTGGATACAAAGAAAGGGGGCAAGATTCGTCAACCACTTGTTTCAAGAAACAAGATCATCCGATGGAGGTTCGATGAGTCTTCTCACAACTTTGTTGCAGAGAGAGAATGAGAGAGCAACAGGCTGAATGCCTCTTCTCTGCTACACTCAAGCATATTTGATATTGTTGAGTTAGTAGAGAAACCATTCTCCAACCCCTCAAACTCTGAGATAGTTGCTTACATCAGAAATCATCCGAGCAGTCTTTATATGGCTGAGTTAACCGCTAGGACCAAGATTGAAGAGGAGTTAAAACTAAGAGAGGTGGATAAAAGGAAAGGTTCAATAACTAAAGGCAAAGCTTTTTTTCAAATGGTTGAAGGACCTGAACTTGAGTCCATAGTTGGATGGAAAATATGACTACAACTCCCATCAACTAACTCTCTTCAGGGGGCACAACAAAGTGTGCATATCATTCAGAGTAACAGACTGGATCTCCTATCCACGAATGATTTGTACAAACTTCTTAGCACCACTTCAGGGAAGAACAAAGAGACTGACAAATATCTTCTATCTCTGGTGCTGAAGGTTTTGAGAAGTAGCAATAAGTGAGGTTTTGTTAGCATCAGCCTAGGGGGAGTTTGTCGGAACAAGTAAGGCTGGTGCAACCAAAACAAACACTTAGACAATTTTGGTAACAACTAATAAGGAACTTTTTGAAGATAAAATTTGCAATTTCGAAGACAAAAGCTGAAACTTCCGAAATCAAGTCTGAAGGAACTTCCAAAGACAAACTTCAGCTTCTGAAGACAAAGTCTTTGGTCTTCCAAAGTTCAACACGTAGATGAAATGAAGACTACAACTTCCGAAGTATAAAGTCCAAAGGAAGCTTCGGAAGAAGTAGGTACTTCCGAAGTATAAGTGGCTTTAGAAGAACTCATCCTTTCGACTACAGTTAACCTTCGGAAGTACCTACTATGAACCAATGGACATAAGTATGGTCTCTCTGACACTCTTCTACAAATCTTTGATATACTGCATGGTGTTTTCCCATGCCCATGTAGTTGAACATACTTTATTCCACTGTTCACACCGTGTCAATTAGTACAATTACCAACTTTAGTTGGTGACAAAAGCTAAACCTTAACTTTAGCTTTGTAATATTTTCTTTAGTCTTAGGTTTCCAGCTGGTATCAAAGTAATTCAGTTGTACGTAGTAGTATATATTGTTTCTCATTATAATCATGTAATATGCTTGTAAGAGTCTTGTAATACTTTGTGTTAAGAAGTAATATATACAAGTATCTTGAAAATTAATCTCTTGTGTCTTTCTTGATTTACCTTAGTATATTATCATCAACTCTTAGGAGATTCTGCTTCATCACCAAACCGAGTGTTGTTTAGTGAGTTTGAGAGAACTAAACTTGTGTTGAGTGTCAAAACCTATCCTGCAAATACAAATCAAGAATATGAGCGACAGTTATCTTGATTAGTTTGAAAACTAGAATCAGTGTAATACCCTACAGTGAGTTGTTCTTCAACTCTTTAAAATATTAAGAACATGTATTTAGTTCTTCTTAGATGCTTTAAAAATGTTCTTAACTATAGTTCTGTGCGCAAACCCAGGGTTCTGTTGATAATGGTTGGTAATGCTTAAAGAGTACGAGACGTTGGGTCTAGTGCTCAACATAAGGTACAAAATAAAGCCAATCACTGAAGCATATGGAACCATTTCCATTCGCTTAATATCAAATTCCATTGAAGTAGATTGCGATTTGTTCAACATAGTAGCTTTAGTCATAGGTAGTCCTCTTTTCTTAGAATTTGACTAAGCCCTAGAAGTTGTTTAGATCTATCATTATTGATCTTGATTCCTAGAATGTAAGCAACTCATCCAAAATCTTTCATTACAAAACAAGCTCCCGACCATTGTTTAACTTCGTTAAGCATAGGGATCTTTTTTTCAATGATCAGTAATTATCCATATACATATGAGGAATGACATGAGCTCCCACTAGCCTTTCTTTAAAAACAGGTATTATCTACACTTTTGAAATAACCGAATTCCATGTTTCTCTTATTAAAATAAAAATCTAGTTACGAGATTCCTCTTTAAGTCCATAAATAGACTTTTCAGCTTACGCCCTATATTGGATATTATGAATCAATAAAACATCAGGCAGAACGATTTAAACATCCCCATAGAGATGTCCATTTAGGAAAGCGGTTTTGACATTTATTTTCCATATCTCATAATCATCATTATGCAGCTATGGCAAATAATATCCTAATCAATTTGATCATCGTAACATGTGAGAAGGTTTTATCATAGTCACACCTTGAGTTTGAGTGAAACCCTTCGTAACTAGTCATGCTTTACAGGTGTGTACATTTCCATGCATGTTGGTTTTTCTCTTGAAAATCCACTTGCTCCTTACTACCCATGAACTTGGGGGTAGCTCAACCAAGTCACAGACTTGATTGTCACGCATAGATTGCATCTCTGCATTCATGGAATCTATCCATTTCATAATTATTGGATTTGATATAGCATACTTGTAGTTAGTAGGTTCATCGCTAGAATCAACAACTACCAGAATCTCGTCCCCCTCCAAATTCCAAGGATATCTATGAGGTTATTTCCAAGTCCTGCTACTTTTGTGAACATTTTTGTTTTTGTCCGAATTAGCAACAACTTCTTGTTGTTTAGACTCACCGACTACACCAACGTTTATTTGTGGTTCCAAAAGTTCTTCAATATCCATGATATTATTTCTCTTTCCTCAATCAAGAAACTTTTTCTCAAGAAAATATGTCTTCCTTTTAATGGAAATCATATTTGCATCAAGATAGAAAAAGCAATATCCATTATCATTATACTATCCAATGAAAATAACATCTAAGTCATGTCGATCTAGCTTGTCATTAGACTCGCTGGTGACAAATGCATCACATCCTAATACTCTAAGGTAAATCAAATTAGGAGGCCCATGCCATATTGACAAGCTGGTCATAAGAGCATAACTCCAAAGGGAATGAGGTAAGTTAGTTCTACACATCCTTTATTGAACCATATTAAGTAGTGTTTGATTTCTCTTCTCACTCACCCCAATAAGTTGGGGTGTGTCGGGTGGAGTGAATTGTGAAATAATTTCACATTTCTTTAAATGATTAGTGAACTATTGGCTTAGGTATTCTCCACCTTGATCTAATTGAAGTATCTTGATAGTCTTACCAAGTTGGTAGGCCTAAATAAAAGCATTGTTATAAACATACCTGAATCCTTGTTCAAACAATAATGAAACTGAAATATTATTTCTCATCAAACCAGGAGCAAATAAACAAACATCAAAAGTAATTACAAGGTCAGATGGATATAAAAGATTTTAAGTTTTGGTTGCTAGAACTTTTACTTTTTTCCTATCACCAACGATGAGCTCCTTGTCACATTGTTTCAGTTTCTTCCACTTTGAGGCTCCTTCAAGAGATTAATAATATAGTAACAATAATTAGTATCAAATACCCATGTGTTGTTGGAAACAGTGAAAAGTTCAATAACATAAACAATAAAACTTGAATAAGTGTATTCACCGTTGGCCTTCTTCGCCTTCAGCTTGGCTAGATAGTTAGGGCAGATACTTTTCCAGTGTCTCATCTTATTGCAATTCAAGCGATGGGAGATGTTATGTTTTTAGTAGCCAGTTGTTTGTTGTTGATGGCAAGCTTGGCAACAACAACCTTTTCCTTACCTTTGTTGTTATAAACTCTCTTCTAGGAATTTGGCTTTCTAACACCACTAGATCTAACCATTAGTAGTTTCTTAATCTTACATGGTATATTTTGTTTAGTAGTTTTTAGCATACTATGGAGTTTAGCCATAGTTTTTACCGATGCGTTCATATTGAATTTCATTACGAACTCATCGTAAGAACTTGGAGGGAATTCAAAGTGAAGTCCGCTATCATTCCATCTTGCATGGGATAACCAAGTTTGACCATTTGGTCAGTGTACCCTTTCATCTTAAGCACATGAGCACTAACACACGAGCCTTCTTCCACTTGGGAAGATATCAACTGTTTATGGTATCATAGCGTTCTTGATGGGCTTGTTTCTAAAACATGCCTTTAAGTTACCCAATCATGTCAAATACAGCCTTGTCCTCCATATTCATCTAGAGATCAAAAGACATGGTGGCTAGCATAAGGCGGGCTATTTAATCGGCATCCACCTTAAAATTTTCCCAAGTTCTATGGGTAACGTCCGTATTATTTTAGTATTATTCGGAACAACATTATCTAGAACATATAGCTTTTTTGTCATCTTCAGAATAATTCTTAGACTGTGATGCCATGCTAAAAAGTTAGTGTTATCAAGTTTCTCTTTCTTAAGGATAGACTTGAGCATAAATGAGTTATTGATTTATGAAAACATCTATTTAAATAAGCAAAAATAAATTAATTAGTATTTTTGATGTATTATTTCCTTATTTTAATTAATGTCATATTTATAAAATTAGAATAAGGAATGAGAATCTGGATTGGTTAGTTACAAAAGGCAGCTTCGGCACACAACATTAGCAAATCATTAAGGAGACTAATAACATTTGTCAATTATGGAAACTATACAACTCTCAAGTATGAGGCTACAATGATAACATTTGTCAATGCATTGATAATTTTAGCCTAATCTATGCCTACTTTTCTCTCTAGACTATTCTGGCACGTAACAGTAGAGAAAAGTAATAGTCATCCTTAAACAGGTACGTGTGGAAAGGTCAGATGTGTCAACGAAACTCTTGCACCTCGAGAAAATAAAGTACACATTATGTGTGGTGATGTGGCTTCTAACACTGATGCTTTGCTTTATGTTCCAAGTGTTCCTTATAATAGAATGGCATATAATATTGATTTTTATCTACGGGATTGAGTTTTAGTGTTTACGAAATAGGTTCAAACACAATGAAAGATTAATTCAAATGTGTGTTGTCGAATCCAGTTTTATGATATTTAGTTCGTAACAAGTGACAAACTCTTTTATTTTTCATGAAACTAATTGGTATAAGCTTCGCGACAACAGCCTTTTCCTTACCTTTGTTGTTATAAACTATCTTCTTTGAATTTGGCATTCTAACACCACTAGATCTTACCATTATCAGTTCTTAGTCTTACCTGGTATATTTTGCTTAGTAGTTTTGAGGATACCATGGAGTTCAGTCATAGTTTTTACACATGCATTTAAATTAAATTTCATTACGAACTGATCGTAGGAACTTGGAGCGAGTTCAAAATGAAGTCCGATCTCATTTCATATTGCATGAGATAACCCAGTTTGACCATTTGGTCAGTGTACCCTTTCAACATAAGCACATGAGCATTAACAGATGAGCCTTCTTCCATTTTGCAAGATATCAATTATGTGATGGTATCATAGCATTCTTGTTATGCTTGTTTCTGAAACATGCCTTTTAATTACTCAATCATGTCAAATACTCCCTTGTCCTCCATATTCTTCTAGAGATCAAGAGACATGGTGGCTAGCAAAAGGGAGGCTATTTAATCAACATCCTCCTTAAACATTTTCCATGTTCTATGGGCAACGATCGAATTATTTTTGTCTTATTGGGAACAACATTATCTAGAAGATAGAGATTTTTCGTCATCTTAAGAATAATTCTTAGACAGCGATGCCATACGAGAAAGTTGGTGTTATCAAGTTACTCTTTCTTAAGGATAAACTTGAGAATAAATGACTTATTGATTTCTCAAAATATCAGTTTCAATAAGCAAAAATAAATTAATTAGTATTTTTGATGTCTTATTTCCTTATTTTAATTAATGACCTATTTAGAATAATTTAGAATAAGGAATGAGAATCTGGATTGGTTAGTTACAAGATGTAGCTGGGTTACACAAAATTAGTAAATGATTAAGAAGACTAACAACATTTGTCAATTGTGGAAACTATACAACTCTTAGGTATGAGGCTACAATGACAACATTTGTCAACGCATTGATAATTTAGGCTCATCTATGCCCACTTTTCTCTCTAGACTATTCTAGCACATAACAATATACAAAAGTAACAGTCATCTTAAAACAGGTATATATATAGGAAGGGTCATATGTGTCAACGAAACCCTTGCACCTCAAAAAAATAAAGTACACATTATGTGTGGTGATGTGGCTTCAAACACTAATGTTTTGCTTCATGTTCCAAATGTTCCCTATAATAGGGTAGCATATAATAATGACTTTTATCTAGGAGATTAAATTTTAGTGTTTACCAAATAGGTTCAAACACAATGAAAGCTTAATTTAAATGTGTGTTATCAAATCAAGTTTATGATATTTAGTTCATAACAAGTGACGAACTATTTTATTTTTCATGAAGCTAGATTTTATAAGCTTGGCAAAAACAACCTTTTCCTTACCTTTGTTGTTATAAACTATCTTCTAGGAATTTGGCTTTGTAACACCACTAGATCTGACCATTAGTAGTTTCTTAGTCTTGCCTGGAATATTTTGCTTAGTAGTTTTGAGTATACCATGGAGTTTAGCCACATTTTTTACCTATGCATTAAAATTGAATTTCATTACGACCTAATCTTAAGAACTTGGAGGGAGTTCAAAATGAAGTCCGTTGTCATTTCATCTTGCATAGGATAACCAAGTTTGACCATTTGGTTAGTGTACCCTTTCGACATAAGCACATGAGCACTAACAGACAAGCTTTCTTCCATTTTGCAAGATATTAGTTGTTTGAGGGTATCATAGCGTTCTTATTGTGCTTGTTTCTAAAACATGCCTATAAGTTACTCACTCATGCCAAATACAGCCTTGGCCTCCATGTTCTTCTAGAGATCAAAAGACATGGTGGCTAGCATAA